>JACXGI010000916.1:83834-110431 GCA_016801175.1 Esox masquinongy
TGTGCCTTCATTAGTCTATGTGTTTGTGTATGAGTGTGCCTTCATTAGTCTATGTGTTTGTGTATGGGTGTGTTAGGGAATGTTAATTGTGAGGTATTGTACACATGAAAAGTACACTAGGGCCTAATGTGTGCCGGCGAAGTAAAATGAGTTGGCCTCTATAGCTTCCCGGGCTCCTAGGAGTTGAACTGGACCTCTAGTGAGCGCACCAGGTCTTTCAGAAGATTCTGCATGGCTGTTATTAAGCTCTTGTTTACTGGCTTGATTTTACAAGGCTTCACATGAGAGGACTGCTGACCTTTAGCATAGATCCCTTCTCTGGAGTACTTGTAGCCCCCTGTCAGTGTTTACTGGATAGTGTGCTAACTGCCGGTATGCCTGCAGTTCCGAATTATGCTGTCCATCCAACACAAATACATTATGTTCAATGCAACTAGTGTGGGAAGGACCAAATCTGACCATAATCTCCTCCCCTCTCGACAGAAAAAGAACCGAGAACCCCCTCTCGCTAATCAACCGATTCATTGCTCTTGCACTGCCAGTTAAGGACTTCATACACACTCAGTCCAGTTCCTGTTATTGTCATCTTTTTTCATCGTAATCCCAGTACTTCAAAACAACCATAATCAGGAATCAGTTAATCTGTCATTTATTGGCTGTTGCCCTTGGCTGGTATACACTGTATCAGAAACATTCCCGAAGACCACAAGGCTGGTCACAAAAAAACACAGTATTAATTAGATGTATAGATTTTCTAGGCATCCATGGAAAATAAAATGCATTAGAGGAAAATATAATAATTTACACCAACTCACCTGTCTCAGAGCACTTCCACGGTATCTCCCTAGGCCATGGAAGACAGGACCCAGCTGAGGTCCTGTCTTCTATTGGAACAAGAAACTCAGGACCCAGCTGAGGTCCTATTTGGAACAAGAAACTATGTTAACATTGTCCATTTACCCTGCACTCACTGGGAAGGACCAGGATGGTATGAGGACTGAACCAAAAACAACAAGAGGACTCCAGATCCAAAATAATGACTGACTGCGTAAACTGAGAGTAGCTTTTTACACAAGGGAGGATTGACAGCGATGCGCAGTCTGTCTGAAGGGAGATACAGGGCGTGGCGTTGTGCGTTAGTCACATGGGATGATGCAGGACTAAGGATTCAGGCGGAGAAATTAGTAAACGTGGCTGATAAATAATCTGATGTTAAGGAAGATGCTCGTTCTGCGCTGGCCTGCTGCTAATTAACATCTCTATGCGGGGCTGTCTCTGTACTGGCAATATATTAATATAACAAAATCAGTGATTTTTCCTCAGCATGGATATATCGAGAAAAAGGAGTAGGGGAAGGACCCGTTTCAGAGAGTTTGAGGTCTAAAGGTTCAGATGGTGTCCCTTTCTAATCTACATAGTATAACTCTGGCAGGACATCAGAAGTCACTGTAAGGGGGTGCTTTAAGGTTAGGATTAGGATAAGCGTTTGGGTTAGGCCACACTCACCCAACCTTCTCACTCAACACTCCTTACTGCTGATGGAATTGAGACATGAAGGCCCCCTGAATAACATGAGCAGAGGAAACCTTGGATATTCCCAGAGGGCCCTGGGGTGTAGAGTGGTGCCAATAAATCATCTGCAATCTGTGAAAGCAATCACTGGCCCACTACCCAAACACAACATGGTGGGGCAGACATCTCCATATTCAACACTGTTGGCCAGAGTGACCTTACACATTGTACACACATGAGTCAGAGCCATCAGCAAACACATTCTAGATTTCATACTGTACTGTGTGTAATTCATCATAATTTATCTTGTTTCCTCTGAATGTTATGGCCTACTGTACACTTGATATCAGCAATTAACTGAACAGGAGAAGATATACTTCACACAAACCTACCAGGGTACAC
This sequence comes from Esox masquinongy, assembly GCA_016801175.1. Lineage (NCBI taxonomy): Eukaryota > Metazoa > Chordata > Actinopteri > Esociformes > Esocidae > Esox > Esox masquinongy. The sequence continues at coordinate 85,749 of JACXGI010000916.1, forward strand.
ACACGCGCGCGCACGCGCACACGCACCCACACACGCACCCACACACGCACCCACACACGCACCCACACACACACCCACACACACACCCACACACACACCCACACACCCACACTAGCTTTATTTAAACGTGTAGCAAGTTGAAGCAAATTAAAATTTCATGTTTCAAATTGTTTGGAACCACTGCAAACAGTTAAAACAATTAAAAATGTTGTCAGTTGATTTATTCATTCTTCAGTTATTTGTGTTTGATGAAAATATTTCCATTTTTTCTGCATTAAAGCATCTCTCGCCTGGGGAGTGCAGAAGAATACTTGAACAGATCAAATACTCTCAGAGCAGAGAAACAAAGACTCTCTGTCAGTGGGCTGATGGGGAATCTGTGGCAACGCAAATGACTTTATTGTCAGCCGAGCCTTCCGGATCTGAACCTCAAAAACAACAGTGTAGTAAAGACTATAAAATGATATGAGAAGTGTGTTTTGCTCAGTTGATACAGTGTGGCTCTTACAACAACTGGTCCCACAGGGGACAGTATGAAAGAAAATATGCAAATAAATACACTCTACTGAAGCTAGCTTTAGATAACCTCAGGGCCCAAATTACAAATGATAAGAGCTACTGTACTTTGTGTTTTACTGTTAACTGCTCATTGTGAAACACAGAATTTTTTTCCCACACATCTCTTGCAGCAAATATTTATTCTGAACTCATGATCTATCTTTCCGTTTGGAGATGTCCAATGATAAGCCAACTAGGGGCAACAAGGCCTTGTTTTTGTTCTTGTTGAAGTTATAACAAGTAGCCAGGGAATCACTGACCTTGAAAGGATGGAGAGAAACAACAAAATAGTGACAGCTGAAATGTATGATCTAGAGGTCTAATTGGCAGACCTGAATCACTGGAGAATGATTCTCACCCACCACATTCCAGACAACTTCCAGATGACAATCTCTTGGAGCGAGCTGATGCCTGCATCTCCCATGGATTTACCTAGGGGTTGAAATATCAAATTATATTTTATTTAAAGCAACAAAATGAAGCCTACCCGGAAGTGCCAAAAACTGCAATTCATTGAATGGCCACTTGAGGCTGGCTGCAAAAGGGAGCAATCTCCATAGATCTCTATGGCAAAATGCCCAACTTCACAGCAGAAATAAACATGTTTACAGCCTGGTTCAAAAAATGGTTTTGAACACGCTCCTAGCGTGTTGTCCTTTCTGCTATCACCTCAGCTAAATCCAGTCACTGACAAGTAACGTTATAATCAAGTGACATTCAAATAAACAACTCGTAACCATACAGTCTATGCTCATAACTGAAGTTATGTGAAAATCTAATATCTAATCTGAAGTCTCGACCGATTTTTAATAGTCTATCGTCTCGACAAAATCTAGAGTTGCAAAATTACCACATTTATAAATTAAAAAAAATGTTAAGCATGATTTGTTGTATAGTTTCAGGTTAACTTACCTCAATTGTAAGCTGGTAACGTTATGGTGACTGGCTACCAACCGCCGGCTTGCAAACGCTAGCAACGCAGAGTAACATACTTGTAGCATTTAGCCTAGCTTCTTAGCTTTTGCTAACTTGGTAATGTCGCGCTAGGTGGGTATTGTTTTAGCAACGAGGCACCTCAGCTGCACTCACGCCCTACCTCTTTGCCCATTTTTGCTTATCCGGGAGTTAAGCCGAGTGACGCGCTGCCAAGATGGCGACGACCATCTCCGCCAAAAATGAGCTTCAAAACGGGTCTTCAGACACCTATTACTATGTCCATATTTTTTTTACAGCCTAAGGTTCTAACATCAGAGCCTGTGGATTATCGTTCAACCAATCTCGATGGTGCCATCTTTGGAATCATGTCATTTCTAGTAAAAATCTGAAACCCATGTTGTTTCAAAAAAACACCCATCATCCAGATGTGTTTTTGTGTGGATGAACAGATGCATGTGTGGCTAAATTGATTAAAAAATAATTAATTCTCTTTTTGTGTCCAAAAACCTACTGTGCCATCACTTTACACCACACAATAACTCAAATCCCACTGATCTTATAATGAAAACCAGGACAAATTTATGGAAAACATTTAGAGGTGACTGCCCCAACCGTTCTGGCTCCTCTGGTATTGTGATGGGGTGTTTGGAGGAGGGAGGAAGAAGACTGTGATGGATGGGAGCTCCTCTGTTGTGGTGCATCTCCTCAGCTCCAGGAGGATATGAGAGCTAGCCATGGCCCAAGACGCGACCTAAGCTTAGAAATGAGCTGTGACCACAGCAGCGCTACCTGACATGGCTCTCCTTCCCATCACTGGAATATTTGTCCAATGAGGGCTCTGTGCATCACGGGTGGGTGACACTATATTTTCATTTCTGGCTAAACAATGTAGAGACTCACAGGGAGTGTCTTTATCAAACATAGATCAAAGAGCATATTCATACACCCCTGTCACTTCGTTATTTTCTAGCATCATTCAAAGGAGACAAAAATAGAATAACGGCCAAGTTGCTGACAATTTGTTTTAAAATTCAATGAATTTAATCATATCCGATTGCAAAAACACGTTTAGAAAACTTTTAAAAATCTCTTGTTGCTTTGTATACGTTGTCTGCCTACTGCACTCTTGTGTAAAGATGATTTGTGCTGTAGTAGTAAAGAGAATGTTACTGATACACTCAGAGAAAAGCCGAAGGATTACTGAAAAGAGTTAAACATAACATTAAGGCCATGTTATGGTGTGTTTAGAGGAGCAGAGCAGTGGTGACGCCAATAGCTGAAAGAGGATGAGCAGCTGTTTGGTCCAAGACCTAGCTTGTACTGACATTGGACTAATGTGACTTCCTGGCCTAACAGAAATATTCTCCTCTCATGAGTCTTGTTTTCTGGCAAGAATGTAAAATCACTAACGAAAAAGAAGAATAAACAGTTGCCTGATCCTGGAGAAAAGTGGCACTACTACTGAAATAGTTGATAATAATAATTACTGTACAGTAGGTTTCCTTGCGTTAACATAAGTCTGCAGGATAGACGATGAATGGGTGGTGTCGAGCAGACCTGCAGCCCCTGGCACTAACACCTGGTCTTCAGCACAGATGTCTGGTTCAGCTCTATTCGCTGCTGTACTGTTGTCTTTAGGACAGGTATGTCAGAACTCATGAGTGGAATTGAGGTTCAAGTACGGACGACTGCTTGGCCTGGCATGCAGGAACATAGTTTTGGGAGCCCTCAGGAGGCAAGTAATGATACTTTACTAGCTCACGTCCAGTTCCAAATATTGGGACTTCGCATCAGAAAGTACTATTCCCCGGTGTAAACATGTCTATATTTATCTTAGCTTTTAGTCTCTGGAATTAGTTGATGAGTGTTTTGAGGCCCATTTCCTTCAAGTGTTGCTGTGCCTCTGACAACGTGAAATCAGTCCTTTTTCCCAGAGTTCTTTATGCTGTCTGTGGTTAAATATATAGATACACTATTTACAACAGGAAATCCTAATTTGTAGTGCAAAGTATAAAATTGATTTGAAAGTTTATTCCCAACTGAGGTGACATAACAAAAAATTTATTATCACCAACAAAACATGTTCAGTTATTATAATCCACATAATAATTCACATTTCCTGTTTCCCGGGGTATTATTTTCCTGCTCTCTAAAACTGACTCATTTTGTTGTTTGTCATCTTTTCCATATGTAAGTCTGCTGTCTCTGGTGTACTAGCCATGCTGACCCCTCGTGTCATGCAGAGTACAGTATATACTACATTATGAAAAGACTGGTAATAAATCATCCTTCTGTCACCCCCAGTTGTGTCTCTGCTTCTGTCAGACTCCCTCCAGGAGCTAAAGAAAACTTTGGTTTAAATGAACTGTTAGGTCTCTACCAGGTAAAATCCTCTGGGAAAAATGAATCGCAACCCTTCCACTCCAACTGCATTCTAAGAAACCCCCCAATCAGTAATATCTGTCCTCCACACAGGCCTTTACGCGCTTTTGAATATTGTAGTATTATTTAGATTTAGTATTGTTTTAAATGTGTATTTTGAAGTTCTTGAAAAGTGTTTTGTGTCTTGTGTTGTGTTTAATGTGGACCATGGGAAGACAACTTCTTTGACAAAAGCTAATGGGGCCCTAAAGAAATAAATAATACAAAATATAGTATTGTATATATTAATCAGCCCAATTAATACTGAGAGAACTAAAAAAAACATTGCATACATGTGTTGCTTCCATTACAGTAGAACATAGACTTTGAGCGATGTATAAAAAACTTGAAAAACTTCAAAAACTTGAAGCTGTGTTCAAATGAAGATGTCCCCCTTATGAGGGACTAATCAACTGGCATGACAGCAGGGAACATTGTGTTCCACTCAAACTTATCATTGAAAATAAATGTATCCAAATGTTTCCACAACAAATATGGGTTGTATGCTAACACTGCCTGTGGGGCATGTAATATGTTTGGATCAGCCCAACCACACAGGGTATGTCAGTTGAAGGGTGCTGTGGATCCATCTTTGGGGGGAGGCTGGACACTTTGCTGTCTTTGTAAATTATCTCCATGGGCAACATTTGGCAACATTTAAATGTTGGAATGTATTTTGGAATGGTTTTAGTAGCCTACAGTGCATTCGGAAAGTATTCAGATCCCTTCACTTTTTCCAATTTTTCACTTGTTACGTTACTGACTCATTCTAAAGTGGATTAAACTGATTTTCCCTCATCAATCTCCAAAAAGCAAAAACAGGTTTTTAGAAGTGTTTGCAAATTCATAATAAAACACAGAAATATCCCATTTACATAAGTATTCTAATTCCTTTACTCAGCAGCCACCACCATACTTATCCATACAGATGGTATCGACCAGGTGATGAGCGGTGCCTGGTTACATCCAGACGTGACAATTGGCATTCAGGCCAAAGAGGTCAATCTTCATTTCATTAGACCAGAGAATCATGTTTCTTATGGTCTGAGAATCCTTTAGGTGCCTTTTGGCAAACTCCAAGCACGATTTTTCTAAGGATTGCCTTTTATCTGGACACTCAGCTTGACTGACAGAGTCCTGAAGAGATGGTTGTCCTTCTGGAGTGTTCTCCCATCCCCACAAAGTGTCCATTGGGTTCTTGGTCCCTTCCCTGACCAAGGCCCTTCTTCTCCAATTGCTCAGTTTGGCAGGGCAGCCAGCTCTAGGAAGAGTATTGGTGGTTCCAAACTTCTTCCATTCAAGAATGATGGAGGCCAATGTGTTCTTGGGGACATTCAATGCTGCAGAACTTTTTTGGTTTCCCTCCCCAGATCTGTGTCCTGACACTATTGTATCTTGCTGCATTACGGACAATTCCTTCAACTTAATGGCTTGGTCACTATTAACTGTGGGATCTTATACAGAAAGATGTGTGCCTTTCCAAATCTTGTCCAATCAGTTTAATTTACCGCAGGTGAACTCAAATCATGTTTTAGAAGCATCAAGAAGGATCAATGGTAACAGGATGCAGCTGAGCTAAATTTTGAGTGTCATAAGCAAAGGGTCTAAATATTTATGTAAATGTGTTATATGGGCTTTTTATTTTTTAATACATTTGCTAAAAAAAAAATGCTGTCATTATGGGATTTTAAATGGTTGATTTTGAACTAGGCTGATTTCAAAATCACATCTTGAAGATATTTTCTATTTGGTCCACTAATATTTTTGATTGAAATGTACAGATGTGAGGGAGCTGCCACAGGGGGTGGCTGAAGAGCTGTGGGTTGCCGGGCCTGATCTATGCAGAGCTTTCATGAAACCTGTCATACATACTTGTGTCATACATACAGTGTTGTCAAGCTGTAAACCGTTGTTGTTTGTGTTTTACGTCTCCCAGTTGCCACACTAATGGTGGATAACAGCGCGGGTAACAGGCTGCTGTTTTACACAATACTTTCCTCATGAGACTCTAACATATACTGTCCCTAGGCTGTGTGGCCTCACTAACGCAGGCTCTTGTGGGAACGTCGTCTTTATCAGCTTGGCTTGGAGGGTGATGTAATCCGCATCAGAATGACATAAGCGGGGCCACATTTCCCATACTCCCAGAGTCCTGTGACGCTGTTGCCTACGCTGCTTCAGCAGGGGTGACTCATGCCAACACAAAATGGCAGTCAGTCTGGGTCCCTCTGCCCCCGCGGTATTTAGGTCAGCTCTGTGATTGATGTGTTAAATCCCTAGTTGGGCCTAGGGTAGCAGGCTTCCCTATTGCTCACCATGGCTTGGACTCTGGGAAAGGTTGGGTTCCCAAGCGGAGAGGGCCAGATTGGGTGTGAGACTTGTTTTCCAGGCCTGCCGGAGGCCTGGTCTCAGGGACTGGAGCATATTGAAGCAGCGAATCAATGGGGATGTGGGAGAGAGAGACCACCCCGTCTCCTTACTCTGGACAAGTGTGAGGTCCCACTCCTATGTCACTCTCCCTCAAGTGCTTACCATACCAATAAGTCCCAGAGCCTTGACAAGCAAGCTGCAGCTCAGATCATGTCCTTGTGGTTCACAAGAGAACAACACTTCCTTGTTTGTTCTAAGTGTCACATTGAGGTCTCGCACATTTTTTCATCAGGGCCTAGAGATTAGGATGAATGTTTATCATTTTAACAGTTGCTTGTGTGACTATGTTAAATTATTCAATACAGAAAATGATAACTTTTGAGATCTGACTATTACCTATGAGACCATATAGTGTATCTGGATCACATTTTGAAAATCCAATATGTCCGATTTGTTATCATGGTACATAACAATCCAATATTTTATCATGGTACATAACACAACCTAAGCCTGAAGGTTTTGTATTTTTTTCAGTATGTAAATTTACAGTAACTGTTTGTGTAAGTGGTGGATGGCTTTGAGTAACAGCAAACAGTTATTGCCCTTGACAACTGAAGGCTGAGGGGGAGGTGAAGAAATCTCAGTTTTAGTCTGAACCATAATATAAAACCTGTCATACGTATTTAAATGTTTTGTTTTGAGTCTGAACCATAAATTTGGTTTTGGGTTGGTGTAGTGTGGTTAGACTTTGACGTCGGAGCTCACTTACTGATGGTGGTATTGGTTGTCTCTGTCTCTTGCTCTTGAGGAGTTGTAGTGGCAAGCCACTGTTGATTTACTTTATATATGAGAAAAGCCGGGGGCTGACATGAGTGCCGAACCGCCACAGCAAGCTGCTGACATAGGTCAAAAGCACTTGGACGGGAGGCTTCTAATGCTTTTACTGCTTTGTTGACGCTCCTACGGCAGTGTTCCTGGAACAGCCAGGTTTAATATGTCTGATGGACAAATCAAATTAATTACTACTGAAGAAGAAGGCACATTCTAGTCCTCTCGTAATGAGTATTGTTGATGACTATTGTCATTGTTTTGGTCTGTAATCTGTCTGTACAGAATTTTCTTCCTCTGTCTGTCTCACTCCACTTCAGTTGTTTTTCTCCGCTTCTCTGATCAGGCTTCCTGAACACAAGCCTTTTCCATTTTCCTCTCTCCATAATCCCTACTGACTATCATTTATCCTTTAGATTAATATAATTTTTCTTGGAAAAAAACAAGAAAATGATTGGTTGAAGAATGCTTGTTGGCTTCTGAGACCTGTAAACATAAGGTTGAATGGGTTTATTTCCTTATTGTTTTCAGTTCTATAGATATTCTATGAAACTGGTGTGAAAAGCAAAGTGTTTGAGGAAAAGAGTGTAAAAACATGCATGTCCAGTACATCTTTTAACATGTCGGTTAAGCTTTGGATGTACTGAAATTGTATAATATTGTCGGCACTGACAGAAGGCACAAGCCAAGAGCCATTGACACAGTCAGTTCAATAGCACTATCAACACAGTAAAATGTACATATAAAAACGTCTGCACACAAACATACACATCCGCCACAATCAAAATTCTGTTTTAATTTTTATAATGATTGTAGTATTATTAAAGTTGTAGAGCTCATTTACCATGCTAAAAAACTGCAACAACAGATAAAGTGTAAACATGTAAACACTTTTTCTTTAAAGATCAAATACTAACCGTCTAACGCAAAAGAAAAGTGTCTAAAAAGCTAGACATTCAGTGTTCTTGTATGGACTGTGTGGTCTGATCCAACAGACGAGCTACTGTAGCTCAAATTGCTAAAAAAGTAGATGCTGATACTGATAGAAAGGTGTCAGAACACACAGTGCATCTCAGTTTGCTGCAGACCAGTCAGGGTGCCCATGCTGACCCCTGTCCACTGTGGAAAGCACCCACAATGGGCACGTGCCCATCAGAACTGGACCACGGAGCAATGGAAGAAGGTGGCCTGGTCTGATGAATCACGTTTTCTTTTACATCACGTGGATGGCCAGGTGCGTGTGCGTCGCTTACCTGGAGAACACATGGCACCAGGATGCACTATGGGAAGAAGGCAAGCCAGTGAAGGCAGTGTGATGCTTTGGGCAATATTCTGCTGGGAAACCGTGGGTCCTTCCATTTATGTGGATGTTACTTTGACATGTACCACCTACCTGAGCATTGTTGCAGACCAGTGGCGTTTCTAGAAAATTTAAGGGTGGCAAGTTGAAATTCAAGGGTGGCATATCATTCTATTGTTGGTTATGTCCACTTTACTTATACAAATCCAGCAACTGAAAATGGACAGCGTAATGTCTTGCTAATGAGTATCATACATGTTCTACACTTTGATGTTTATGTGTTCAAAGTTTGGTAAGAGTCTTTTGTGTGTGCAAAATCTCTATGAGTGTTGGGAGTTCCCAAAGTATTATATATGCAACTTACAAATTGAGGGAAAAGATGAAGCAAACACTAAATATAGGCTACTGAGGTTATAGAGTAGCAATTTAATATACTAACAACATTTAAATTACAACTGTTAATCACATATGACCATACATCACATTTTGTTGATGTTATATAGATGTCCAAAGATGTCTAATTTAGAATGATTGTAGATAAACCTTAACTTTCTCCACAGATTAAATTAATCATTTAATTATCCATAGCAAGATACATCAACACAATTCAACACCCCTTTGCTAGCTATCAAGACAAGCATCACATGGCAATGATGGCAAGCTACTTCATCTGCAAATTTGCTAGCTCGCAAACTTTACCAATAATATTTACTATTGCATTACATTATAGCTAGTAGATGATATCAGACATATCTAAAGTATATGAAATGGCTGCTGCTAATGCAAGATTATAAGATGACAGTTTGTATCGTATATTTAGTGAGCATGTGAAGCAGTACCTTCTTTTATTACTGCTAGGCTAGCCGCAGTTATAAAAGTAGAACGTAGCAGACCCACCTGCCTGAGGGAAAAACTACCCCGGGCCACCTTTGTTACTCATTGGCTCCAAGCATAAAGTTGGCAATTTTTTTCTTACACAGTTCTCTTTCTTTAGTCCATCAGAAAACAATATTTAAGAAAACAAAAATGTCATGAATCCAACATTGCCTTAATCCACGTGTTCTCATTACTTAAAACACACAAACGACAAGAGAAAATCATTGGGAAGATGTCAATTCTACTGATTGTGAATGTGGCTGTGATAACAAACTATTTGGGAAGTACTCCATTTCAAATAACATCTTTCCCCAGTACTGTTTGTAATATAATTAGCTTTGTTCTGCACTTGTGTGGTGTAAATCTTACAAATGGCTCCTTTAACATGTCTATCTTCCTCTCTGTCAGGCCTTCTCCACTTCAATTGTTTTTCTCTGCCTCTCCAAGCGATCCCCTGATCAGGCTTCATTTATTCAAGACAAAAAAAATCCATTTTCCTCTCTCCATAATCCCTTCTGACTATCATTCATCATCTAGATGAATTTCAGCTGATGTGTTGCACAAGCGCCACCACTGCTGTCAGTTCAATATTATTGTCAAAGCGGTAAAATATTAACAAAAGTTTGAGGTTTTGTTTGCCACATCTGACCGTAATATGTCTGTTGTATATACAGCTCTGGAAAAAATTAAGAGACCACTGCACCTTTTTCTTTCCTTTCCAAAAAAGTTGGAAAGGAAGGTTTTGAGTGAGGAACAGAAGGGTTAAAATTAAGAGACCACTGCAAATTGAATGCTTCTGTTCCTCACTCAAAATTTTCCTTTTCAACTTTTTTGGAAAGGAAAGAAAAGGTCCAGTGGTCTCTTAATTTTTTCCAGAGCTGAATTGCCACAAGTTCTAACTTCTAACTACAACTTCTAACTTCTCCATGTGCTACTTTGTAATGCTAACTTATCCCTGTTAGTCTATGCTACTTATCTGTCAGACAATGTGGGTTAGTGATGAGTGTTTTAGGTGAGCTGACTCAAATTCTTTGTTAAAAATGCTTACAAATAACTCCAGAACCACAACAAAAACAGATGCATCTCAAATTGAAAGCTGAAAAGTAGGGTAGAATATCATAAACCAGGGTGCAGAGCATTTGATTGCAGTCCTTAATTATTTTGTTTACCTGCTGTTTGAAGTGAAGATGTTATGGCAGTGGTACACAGCAAGAAAAAACATCCTCCCCTCAAAAATCCTTTGGTAAAAAACAAAATAAGAAATAGATTGTCCCCAGGACGTTCTACTGATTGGCCCCGAGAAGATTACAGCCTTGTCTCAACCCAGCAACTCACAGCGAGCTTGGAACATTAAATCCACCAACCGTGGACGTGTGCTGAGTAAATTTGTACTGTACCATGCGAGGCCCCTGGGCAACATTGGAGTGGAGGTTTGTCTTTTTTTTTACATACAACTGTGTCAAAATCAGACTGGGCTAGCTTTACTCCAGTTAACATGTCCACATCAGGTTGAGCCATTTGGTTTTACTGTACATATGTGGTCTCACAACAGGACAGATCAGGTTTAACTAAATAAATGGCAATGACAGTTTTTGAACCCATGAAGATGAGGCTTTCCTTCCCTATTGTTTAAAACGGCCATAAACTACGAAATACTGTAGCTGAAGACCTTCCATTAATTGAAAATAACCTTGGCTGTATTTTAACAGAAGTCCTTGCATGAAAGTCATTTTAGTAGTTAAAGTAGTTTACACCAGGATATTACTAGAGACTGTTTTCTCATGGAGGTACAGTTCTTTCTATGAGCAGCTCTGAGCCAAATGTGACCATCCCTTTTTGGAAGTGCTATGTACTAAAAGACGGCTAAATCAAGCCTTTGTACGAGTTATGCCTTTCTGAACGTTTGGGTCAGTGGAGGGTTATAGCCAAACCGTGAGGTTGACCAGGACATGGTCAGATGTAGGGGTGGTGTTTATGTCTGACATGCTCATGGTCAGGTATAGAAGGTTGAAGGAGGTTATAGACTTGGGTTATTTCTGCTCTTCTAAAAACACCTGAATGTAGGAGAGCAGACACAGACTCATTTGTCACATCTGAAGTCTTGTATGAAGGTTGTTGTTTTCCAGTGTTCACACATTAACAGTACATGTTTACAGTTAACAGCTTAACGTTTCACACAAATCACACTATTGCATGAAAACAGCATGAAAACCTAAATGAAAAACCACTCTCATTCCTTTTCTCTAGTTAATTCTGAAAGAGCGAAAAGGGTTTTTTGACCACAGACCTCAGTTCAAGTGTAACTCAATGTCTGGTAACCAGCTGTACAGCTGATGAGAACAAAACATTTTAATTCTCTCTCATATTTGACATTAAAGTACTCACTGACCAGAACGGAATGCCTGTTTAGATTGACAAAAATGTACGTATTAATTGACTTGAAAGAGTTTGCTTTGATTTGAATTAATGGATACTAACGGGCACTTCTGCTCTATGTCCCATACAGAAAAGCTAATATTTTATTTCTTTCCAAAGCTGTACTGTAGTACAATAACTGCCATAGAGGAACTTTCATGAGTGGAAAAAGCCTGTTCAGTATGTGGATGGAGGCCTGCTAGGGAGAGCTGGGCCTGTGTGGGTTTGTCCCTGCGGAGTGTCTCTATATTATCAGGTGCACTAAGGGCTTCCTCCACCACATACAGTCCCACTCTGCTGCCAAGAGGCTGTCACAGCTCATCCAGACTGTTCAACCTTGAGTCTCTCATACAACCTCACAGGGATTTCTATATGTCTCAATCTCCTTTTATGTTTGTGTTTGTGTATTCCTCTCTATATCTGTTTGTGTGTGTGTGTGTGTGTGTGTGTGTGTGGGGGGGGGTTGGGACTGGTTGGTACCGTTGGTACCATACATTTTGTTTTATTCAGTAATTTGGTATGATGCACTACAAGGAGACACAATCCTGCCCTAACCTGGGCTTAGCGGACACCGAACATGGCGGCCCATGGCAGCCTACCTGAGGGGAACCACGTTGCCCCAAGGCTTGTTACATATTCACCTCCTCTTCCATCCGACAGCACAGTATGAGCTAGGCTGGGAGATGTGACATCAAGACAATAAAACTTCCTAAACTTGTGAGATGATAGCCAGTTACCACAACCCCAAAATCTGTCACTGTTAACAATTTATTCAGCACCCCAGATGCTCCCACATTACTAGTGGAGTTAATGTGCACCCTGTTAAGCAATGCTTGCCGTTTACTCTCAAATGCCAAAGATATGTCAAGGTCAACTAGAGACCAACAGTTCAATGGGTGCCTCACAAAGGGGGTCCCGAACCGGAGGTTAGGGGGCTAAAAGATGTTTTTTTGTCGTTATTGAGAACAGGAATTAAATTTGCTTGAAAATACCTATTATTTGCTTCCAGATACAAAGTATGCTACACCCAGAGATGTAAAATAGATATTTATGAGCGGGGATAAAACTGAGGGCCTGGGATATGACTGTTCCCCTCTTATTTCCAAACACAATAGACCTGTCAGATCAGAATGTTAAATAGTGGCATCTGTGTGCACTGAATTGCTCACTGTATACAATATCCAGTTTTAATTTTCTCTATACTTATAAGGTCTGTGTTTGAAGCTTATATTTTAATAAGGATTTTTGCTGAAATGACACAAGAATAGTGGAGAATTTCATCAAGTCTCAAACAATGCCTTTAAAACAGCAAATCATTTACTGATGGATCTGTGATGGGGCTTTATGTTGCGTGACACACTATTGTCCGTTGTTATTCAGAAAGGAAACCACGTTATTTCACAATAGCAAGGAAATTCTTCATGACCCTGGCAAGGAATGTATTGACATCAATATTGATGGGAAAATATTCATACTTATTGTCAATATTATCTGTTACAAGGATTGTTGGTGACAGATTTCATCACAATTCTCCATAATAACTACATTTTTATCCCCGATTAGAATTGATCCCAGTATTAATTAATGAAGCTCAGTTTCCCCTGTGAGGAAATCTGGTGGCACAATAATAAACAATTGAAAATGCCAAATGTGCAAGATCACCACAAGGTCAGCACATTTCTTTCAAAAAATTGAGTGAATGATATGTCTAATATTTTTTTCAGACATAGGATACAGTTACATTAACATTTCACAGCTGACATTCTTTCAGACAATGAAAAACATCCACATCAGAAGCAGCTGTACCTCTCAGGATAGAGAATACTGCTCCAGAATAGAATGTTTAACACTCTATCCCTACTATATACACTATATACACTGCTAATGGTATTGAAACTTGTTGTTTTCATTGTATTTGTTTATGGTATGATAGCAAGATGCATTTTATTTCTACTTATTTATACTATGACTAAAGGTAATCAAGCTTGCAATTATTTGATTAATTTACTGGTCACTTGACGATGGACGTCAGTCCTGCTTCAGACCTGGCATTTCTTTAAAGACTACAGAAATGCCAGCATAGCGTGGGTTCAAAACTGACTCCAAAGAAGTTTTTGTGACAGCATTTTAAAGTCGGCAAAAAGCTATTACCGATTTACAGCTATGCCGTAACCAAAGCGATTCCACACAGGCGCCACAGTACATATGTCTGAAAATGGTTTTAAAGATAAGAAATGTACACTGATTGGCTAGGGAGGTGTTGCATCATTTGAGGTGGATGGCATGTTTACTGTTGCATTGTGGTAAATATAATTATTGCTTCTCAGTGAACTTGCAATAATTAGCAATAACTAGTTATATTAGTTTACACCCAATTAGTAACTTAGAAGTTCTTATCCAGACCAACTTATTTTTGTACTGCCAATGAGTGGGAATCAAACCCCCTTAGATTAAATTGATACGTACTGTATGTGCACACATACCCTGAATTTGATAGGGACAGAATACACACCATCTACACATAGTTGACATACATAATATACAATGCAGGTGAGCACAAGATAATGGAATATGAGGGGTGGGTGTATAAAATACACGGACATACAGATGATTCACACATTTACAATATTGGTAAAGTGTACCTAGATACAAGGAGATGACCAGAGATGTGGATGCAGAGTAACAATTTCTTCCTTGCCCTAGAGTCATGTAGAGTCCCAATGGAAGGCAGGTGGCCACCTGTGATACTATCCGTGGGCTATACAATGTATTGTAATTGATACATTAAGGTGCCTTCTTGATGATTGCTAGGATCTTGTCCTCTGACCTGAGACTGTGGGAGATGGTTTTCTGTACCAACTGGAATGATTCATGTGAACAAACAACTGAGGTCCTCAATCTCACGGAGGAGCGCTGGGAAGCGTTTTCTCAAGTCACCCCACCACCTCCAACGGTTTTGACTGTTTTCAGTCCAAGGCAGCAGCCTGCTCAATCTGACTCTACCTGTGGCATTCCTCATTGAAAAGTTCTCTGATTGAAATTCAGGCCACGGAAAGAGAAGCCTTCTCTCAAGCTATTTTAGGCAGTCTGGTTTCCTGTCATAAATCCATAACACAGAATAAGGCTGCTGTCGGTTAGCTAGCCTAGCGCTACCTGAGAGAGTCGTAAAAACATATGGATGGATGAATGCTCTGGCCTGACCAGAGAGAAGGACAGAGGTGTCTCTCTTTTTCTCTGACCGAATAACAATGCTTATTGGCAGGATTTTGGATGATCATTATCCTGTTGTAAATCAAATGGTTATTTTTCAGACCCTTCATAATTTCCCTTCAATATAGCGTCATGAAACAGATAATGAATTCGTAAAGACTTCTAGAATTGTTGAGAAATATCTGACTACAAATACAACTAGTACGTGCCAATAAACAAAAATTCAATCCAGACAGTGGTAGCTCATTTTTGTCCAGCTTGGATATTGCTGTAGACCCAATCAGAGGGGGGTTGGTTTAGTTTGAGATGAAACGCTTGAATGGGAGAAAAGAGAGATGGAGAAGCTGTGTTTAATGGAAGCATAGGTCCTGCCCCATTTTATTACTATGTGAAGTACTGTGTGTGTGATGCTGTCTCCTGCCCTCCCAGGCGCCAGAGAAGTGTTGTCACACTGGCCAAGTTTTTTTTACATCCTGTCTACATTTCTGGGTGTTTTCAGATGCCTGGCAACCAACCGTTTACCAACCCTTTTTCTCCACCCGTGCATCCTCTTTCTTTTTTCTATCTCACCCTCTCCTCCCCTCTCTCCCTGTCTGTTTTTGTCTCTCTATCCTAGCTTTGGCGCTCTATTTCTCCCTCTCTGTCTCTGCCTGGCTGATGTAGGGTTACACTCTCCTCTCCCACTTATTAACTCTTCTGCCTCTGTGATTCCAGCTGTAATTGTGGGCTAAGAGGGATCCACCCACTCCTTCCCATCAATACAAAATCATTATTTCGTTGTCATTTTTTTTTTTTTTTACGGCTTTATAAGCAATTTACAGGGTATGTACATAGGGATTAAAATTTGTAACTTCTGTGCTTATAACGGTGTTATAAATTCCTATATTTGTGGTGTTTCATACACTGCAGTCTTGTTTTTACTTCACAAATAGAAAAGGAAGCATAGGTGGTGGTTTGAGATTAACCATTGCTGAAGACAGTGTGGATATCCAGGATCGTCTAGCCTAGAGACACTGTTTTTCTGTGCACACTCACTGTTAGCCCCACAGTCAGTATAGGCCTTGGATTTCTCTGAGTTGTTAATCAGCAAAAGGAGCAACTCACCTATTACACAAATGTTGTGCAATACTAAATGTTTCTCACAGTGGGCCCGGTCCCCTGGCCATGGTTCCCAACATTCGTAGTAGTAGACAGCTGATCTAACTTGTTGCGGTGGGGACTGACGCGAAGAGCGTGTCTGATATTGAGAACTGCTTCACGTCCCGACTTCTTGGAAGTGGATCTGGATTCTTCGTCAAGCCTGACCCTCATAACCCAAAACACTGTCTTAAGTAGAACCAGAAGAGGGGAGATGACAGCCCAAGGATGTGATCTCCACGGTGACGCATTAGGATGGACTGATGTGCTTTGCCACATGCTGTTGGATTACACATCCCTCCCATCAGAACCTTCTGGGTCAGGCATTTTCACACTGAGGAGCTGGGCTATTAACCACTGAGTGCAATGGTTCAAATTAGGGCCTGTCTCCTTGGCCTTCTTCAATTGTCTGTTTTATACTTTAATAGACGTAGTAAGCATGTGTTGTGCTCCCTGTTCCGAGGGCTTCATCAGCGTAAAACATTAGTCATGCTTTTAGTGGATTGAAGATGACCTAACTGCTATGAAACATTTAGGAAAACAATCCCTAAAATTCTGATTCAATGGATGTGACATCGGTCTTGGGTTAATGGTCCCCAAATACTGTATGTTCTTACCGTTCTTAAGAATTTGAGGAACACTTAATTTTAAGGGGTATTTGTTATATTATATTTACAAGAGTAATTTGGTTGTAACAAGCAGTGAAGATAATTTTAAGGGTGCAAAGTCACACCGTAACAACATCAAATGTTTGTCGTTACACATTTAAAAGTTTCCATCAGAAGATGGTAATATTTTGTGGACAGATGTGCTGAAAGGTGTGATGACCACAGTCTGCACGCTCTATCAGTTGTGTTTTCAAGATTGGTTAGGTTGCAGTTTCAATAAATCCTAATTATATACACATGGGTCCAACATTTTCACAATTTCCACTCAGTTTTATTGGTAGTAATCTGAGTCCATTTGTTTTGAGTTTACAAAACAATACTGTATATAGATCATCTTCACTGACTGGGGCCTACCATACAGGTGTAATGCTGAATTAGAATTGAAGGGGCACACATAAGGAATCGCAGGAGGCTGATCAGGATTCAAGCGCAGAGCGCTAAACAATGGTCGTAAATGAGAACAGGCAGTAGGTTGATGTCAGGATATCAGAAGCAAAAGTACAAGAGGGATAGGCCAAACGTGGTCAGTGAGGGAGGACAAAACGATAGAAGAAATAGCTCACCGACTAGAATGCTGCTCGACTACAAAACAATACCTCACAAAGAAAATGTGGTCTGAACGGAACTAAATAGTGGGGCTGATGAACAACAGGTGTGTGAACAGGTGACTAGAATTACAGTGATTGTGATCTGAGGGGTGAGTTGCGTTTGCCAGATTGGTGTTGTTTGAGGGTGTGAGTTGCATTCGCGAGATTGGTGTTGTGTTTGAGGGTGTGAGTTGCATTCGCCAGATTGGTGTTGTGTTTCAGGGTGTGAGTTGTTCGCTAGGTTGGTGTGGTGTTTGAGGGTGTGAGCTGGCACAGGACGTTACACCTACACCATTATTGTGCACTATTGGAAAACATAAAAAAGGCTCAGATTTTTTCATATAGTGGTTAAATAAGAAAAATCTAAATTTTATTTGTGGTAACAGTTTTAAAAAAAGCATGAATTCAAGAAATAAACTGTGTTTAAAATCAAAACCCTTCTTAACAAATTAAATTTACTGTGTCCCTGTGTTCAATACTTTGTACACCCTCCACTTGCCAAGATAACAGCACTCAGTCTTCGACTGAATGTTTGATAAGGTGGGAGGAATCTGAGACCATTCGTCTATGCAGAATCTTTCCAGATCCTTCAGGATGCTTTTTCCTGGCTTGAGGAATCCTCTCTTCGTCTGATCCAACAGGCCATTGACCATTGTAAAAGCTTGATTATACAATCAATAAGCCATTTTTGTGAGGATCTGGAGTACTTTGGATTGTTGTCCTACTGAAAGATCAAACAATGACCCAGAACATGGTACCAATCAAAGTACCTTTGATGGTTAGCAAATCAAAGACACTGATGTTTATTTCTCAATGAGAGGAGAAGCATTGTTCTGGCAAGATGTTCAAATTACTCATAGGCATATAAAGGGGGTGGACAAAATAATGAAAACCCCTATTAAAACCCCGGACCTAATAGGGAGTGAGACCACCCTTTGCTTTCAGAACTCCATCCCTTCGTGGAATGCTGCCATACAAGTCCTGAACTGTCTGTTGTGAGATTTTGCACCATTCTTCAAGAAAAAAAGACTCCAGTTCTTTGAGGGATGAAAGAGGTGGAAATCTACTCCACACTCTGTGCTCCAGAACTTCGAACTTGATGTCATTATTGTGTTCACAAAACCACCCTTGCTTTTTCATTATCCTCCTTGAATATTGAAACATCATGAGGGAACAGTTTTTGCACTATAGGGTGCTCCTAGTCCTGTAAAATGACCACACATTCCTTGGCCATTATATGCCCACGCAGAGCAATCATCAGATCCAGTTAGTCACGAGTTGGCTGCCCAATCCATTACGAATCCCCCACCATGTTTAACAGCTGGCAGCAGACATTGTAATTTTCAAGGCTGTGCTTTCGGAGAATGGAGCAACTATCGTGTTAAATATCAACCTATCCTTGTTGGTCAGCTTTGACTTGCTACCGCTGTTCCTGATGCAGTTTGTCCATGTTTGGCCTATGCTGTCATGATTTTTGTGATTGTTCCCCTTGAGGCATTGAATAATTTTGCTGTTGTGACTGATGTACCTACAATTTGGGCATTCAGAGTGTTGACTGTCAGACCTTTTTCATAGCTGACACATGTATTTCTAACTGACAATCAAGCTAATGTGACCTCTGCAGCTGCATTTGTGATTGTGATGAACTTACCTGAAAGTAACACACATTTTCCATGTGATGTTTCCGTTCCGGGGATTGACGAGATCCGTCCAGAAATGTTGAAAGCTTTGGGTGTGGAGGGGATGTCTTGGATGACACGCCTCTTCAACATTGCGTGGGAGTCGGGGACAGTGCCAAAGGAGTGGCGGACCGGAGTGGTGGTTCCCCTGTTCAAAAAGGGGGACCAGAGGGTGTGTGCCAATTACAGGGGTATCACACTTCTCAGCCTCCCTGGGAAAGTCTATTCAAAGGTACTGGAAAGGAGGGTTTGGCAGATAGTTGAACCTCTGATTGAAGAGGAACAATGCGGATTCTGTCCTGGTCGCGGAACAACCGACCAGCTCTTTACCCTTGCAAGGATCCTGGAGGGGATGCCCATCCAGTCTACATGTGTTTTGTGGATCTGGAGAAGGCGTATGACCGGGTCTCCCGGGAAATACTGTGGGAGGTGCTGCGGGAGTATGGGGTGAGGAGGTCCCTTCTGAGGGCCATCCAATCCCTGTACGTCCAAAGTGAGAGCTGTGTTCGGGTTCTCGGTAGTAAGTCGGACTTGTTCCAGGTGGGGGTTGGCCTCCGCCAGGGCTGCGCTTTGTCACCAATCCTGTTTGTAACTTTCATGGACAGGATTTCGAGGCGTAATCGGGGTGGGGAGGGTTTGCAGTTCGGTGGGCTGGGATGATGTGGTCCTGATGGCATCATCGGTCTGTGACCTTCAGCACTCACTGGACTGGTTTGCAGCCGAGTGCGAAGTGGTTGGGATGAGGATTAGCACCTCTAAATCTGAGGCCATGGTTCTCAGCAGGAAACCGATGGATTGCCTCCTCCGGGTAGGGAATGAGGTGTTACCCCAAGTAAAGGAGTTGAAGTATCTCGGGGTCTTGTTCGCGAGAGAGAGGACAATGGAGCGGGAGATTGGCCGGAGAATTGGAGCAGCGGGGGCGGTATTGCATTCGCTTTACCTCACCGTTGTGACGAAAAGAGAGCTGAGCCAGAAGACAAAGCTCTCGATATACCGGTCAATTTTCGTTCCTACCCTCACCTATGATCATCAAGGCTGGGTCATGACTGAAAGAACTAGATCGCGAGTACAAGCGGCTGAAATGGGTTTTCTCAGAAGGGTGGCTGGCATCTCCCTTAGAGATAGGGTGAGAAGCTCAGTCATCCACGAGGAACTCGGAGTAGAGCCGCTTTGCATTGAAAGGAGCCAGTTGAGGTTGTTCGGGCATCTGGTAAGGATACCCCCAGGACGTCTCCCTAGGGAGGTGTTCCAGGCACGTCCAGCTGGGAGGAGACCTCGGGGTAGGCCCAGGACTAGGTGGAGAGATTATATTTCGACACTGGCCTGGGAACGCCTCGGGATCCCCCAGTCAGAGCTGGCAAATGTGGCCCGGGAAAGGGAAGTTTGGGGTCCCCTGCTGGAGCTGCTGCCCCCGCGACCCGATACCGGATAAGTGGATGAAGATGAGATGAGAGATGAGATGTTTCCGTTATTAAGTCCACCCCCTTCTTGATTATTGCTCTAATAGTGGAGATGAGCATTTTTGATTTTTGCCGGACCGCGTAAGCGGAGCCGGCCAAGAAGAGTGAATGTCTCTTACTTATTGACTGACTAAGTGAGTGAGTGAGTGAGTGACTGACTACCCCTTGTTAAATAGCGTAGTGGTTAGAGACGCGGACCTGCAACCAATAGGTCCCACGTTCAAATCTCGTCAGTCAAAGCGATTTATGCATTAGGCTTAGTTCCGGTTAGATACAACCTTCAGTAGTTGCGTTATGTAAGCCTAAAATAAAACTGTTCACGGTTATGTTGCGACTATTTCTGGTGGATTTTCAAAGTATGCATCCGTGCATGCTTTTTGGGTCAGAATAGACAAGACCTTTGCTGGCTACAACCTTCAGTAGCTACATTATAGTAAGCCTAAAATAAAACTGTTCAAGGTTTTATTGCGACTATTTCTGGTGGGTTTTCGAAGTACGCATCCGTGCATGCTTTTTGGGTCAGGATAGACAAAAACTTTGCTGGCTACAACCTTCAGTAGCTACATTATAGTAAGCCTAAAATAAAACTGTTTATATTGTGACTATTTCTGGTGGATTTTCGAAGGATTTTCGAAGCACCGTGTATGATTTTTGGGGTAATATAGGGTAGATAAAAACCCCTTGGGCAGAAAAAGAGTAGGGGTTTCCATGATTCTCTTGACTTTTCTCTTGACAAAAAAGTCAGTTATCCTCACCTATTTTGATAGTTATTGTATCAAATTCATCCACGACTGAAAGAAAAACGAAAATTTTTGAGCCATGAAATAGTTTTGGCTGTGTTAAGTTCAAGTAGTAAGTTAGATACTAGTAAGCCTATTACTGGGCAATAAGCTGTTAAAACGGCCTGTGGCAAAAGCTATACATTTCTTAGATGCTATTTGTGGTGGAGGTAAACTTAATAAGAAATGTTAGTCAGTTTAACACAATGCTTAGTGGTGTCTAGCGAAACTTGGTGTGATGTTAATGCGTGACTAAATGATCTAATGTCGAGATGCTTTACTGACACTGGGCAAACATATAGCACCGCAGTGTCGTGGTTAAAGACACAGCCACTCACGTGGGAGACCCGGGTTGGAATCCAGTGAAGGCAACAAGATTTATCACATTTAATTGCGGGCCGGCTGAACTAGGCTTGCCTGGTTCCTTTTCTGGTTTCTTTTAACAATTTTACCTGAATTAAAGGTATTATTTCTCTCAGTATAATACCAAGCCGGTAAGGTACAATTAAATTGCCTTTTAAAAACACATTTTTTGTTTTTATCTGTACCAAGACTGCCAAAAATTGTGCATACCATTGTATGCAATCTACATAACC
This sequence comes from Esox masquinongy, assembly GCA_016801175.1. Classification (NCBI taxonomy): domain Eukaryota; kingdom Metazoa; phylum Chordata; class Actinopteri; order Esociformes; family Esocidae; genus Esox; species Esox masquinongy. Next base: position 107,569 of record JACXGI010000916.1, read on the forward strand.
CTATGATTATAAAAATCTAAATCTGTGAGCACTCACATTATTTTTGTCCAACCTTGTGTTGTCAATCTCAAAGTAATTAGGATAAAGCTATGAATACATTATATATACATACATACATACATACACTTATGTAAAGGCTTTGCTTTCACAGATGGAGGGAGACACAGGCTGATATGAACTCCAAAGCAAGCTGCTGGCCATATTTTTCTTCCAGGTAAGCTCTATAAGTTGCAAGCTAACTACCTAGTAAAACTAGTAAGCTACCCATATACAGTATCTCTGCCTGGCGCCACTAGCCTGTGATAAGTATAAAAAAGCATTTATTCTCTCGGTTGTAGTTGTACCATCGGCAGGATAGGCTATACATAGGGGAATTCTGAATCCCAAGTTCTAGAACGTTTGCTGAACTACCAAGCCCTACCTGTCCGGTGCCACTACCCTAGGACATAGCTACTTAAAAAGTGATTGTTTGCTCAGTCAATGTTACAGTATACCACTAGCAGGACAGGCAATAAAAGGGTAGATTAGCAACTTAAGGCACTTCTATGTCCTCAGAGTAATTTTTCATTAAATATGTTTGTTCTTTAAAAGATAATTTCACCCTACAATTATCCCAAACTATTTTATATTGTATTTTTGTTACTTTTTAAATACATTTTATACCTCAATTTCACTGTGTTGCACATGTCCCTGACACAGATTTTTGAACTTCTATGTAATTCAGCAAAGTAAGTTTTATAGGAAATTATTAATGTTATTCAAGTAGAGAGTTAAATAAATGAATTAAATCAATATCAATATTTATTATGAGTATGCCCTTTATATTTTTGTATAATTGTCCCCTGGTGATGTTGTCATTTCCATCACAAAGGACAAATTCCTCATTAATGAACTTTTTTCAATAGAACATTTAGTTAGTTACCATGGAAATGTATAGTGAAATTGAAGCACATGGCTGGCTGCAATACGAGGCATAACATGCTAAGTAGCCTGTCATTTTGCTCCAGTACTGTAGAAGCATCATTTCCATCACAAATTTGCGGTGCAAATGGCAAAAATGATGGGGCAAAGTACAAAGTAACAACATTAATATTATTTTTTCAATACCTGCATACCTACAAATACCTAAAGCTAATTAAAACAAATCACTGTCACCCTCCACACCGTTGTTGGATACCGCAAATTAAAGTTTTACTTTGCTTACTGAGCTCTTCTATGTGGCATGACTACTCTGCCGTCTGGGTTTATCTCTCAGAAACACTCTCCTATGTCCTTGAGTGCTACCTGTCGGCTACTGCTGTACACTTTTGCAATGATGGGCCCACAACCAGGTGTAGATTTAAGAAGAATTTCTTCTATCTCGCCACGCTTCCCTTCGAAATGGACTTCCAGAGAGTCACATGGAAAATCCTGAAAGCCAGACATGGAAAAGGCCCAGCTAATGAGGTAGGAGCAGATGTGAAACTAAGAGCAGATGGAGTCGTGGCTCAAGGCAGGAATCTCCCAAATGGAAGAACTGTCTTTGACGAAGTGAACTGTCAACAGATCAGTCAGCTATCCAGCTCTTTATATACAGTTGACCTCATGGGATTTTCATGCACTACAGTCTTTAGAGTTAACAGAGAATGGAGCGATGAACAAAAAACACTCAGTGAGCGGCAGTTTTTTGGGTAAAGACACCTTTTTAATGAATGTTGTCAGAGGAGAATAACCACGGCTCATTCAAGCCAACAGAAAGGCTACAAATACTCTAGTAACCACTCTTTCCAACAGTGTTGAACCACAGAGCAGACAGGCTATATCAGCGGAAGACCACGCCGGGTTCCACTCCTGTTAGCTATGTACTGGAAGATGAGGCTATAATGGGCACATGATAACCAAAACTGGAAGACTGGTAAAATGTCACCTAGTCTGACGAATTGGGATTTCTACTGCAACATGCAGATGGTACAGGCTGGTAGTGACAGATATTTCAGTATCCTCCATTTATAGCCACTAGTCCCCAGATCTCAGTCTAATAGATCACCTTGGGTTTAGGTTGAACTGAAGGTTCCAGCACCTTATTGAATAAATGCTGCAAAGAAGTCGTGTTTTTCTGGAGCCAAAGCGGGGTCATACCCCGATACTAGATTGCTGTACCTAATAAAGTGAGTGTAAAAGTAAAGCATTGATGGGGAAGTGATGTGTGGTGGACTAATCAGAAAGTTTTCCCTGGCATTGTGGGAGACGTTCACGTCTCTCTTTTTGCTCTGGCAAAAACCATGAGTCACGTTGTCCCCAACCATTTGTTTATTGGCCTTAAAAGAAGATGATATGGTAAACCATATGGTATAAACCACAGAATGTGCTTGGACTTGTCCATGAGCCACATTGAGTGACCAGAAGGCACTTCAGATGAATGTTTTGGTCTGGGAGAAACTTCTCTCTCTTTCAAACCTTAGATACTCTAATAAACTTGCAATGGCAGACCTCCTGAATTTTGTTCCAGATCCGCAGTTTTGTGATCCTAGATTAGCACGCCTTTTCTGAGAGACTTGAAACATACAGGCCCTGGGCTCAACTCTCAACAGATGGGGGGCACAGAAGAGAGACCAGGAACAAGTAATTTATTCAGAGCTGCTAGAATAACTAGTGTCTTTTTTATGTCTTGATATGAGGAAACATTGTTCTTATGTTGAAAAGATGCTTGTTCCAGGGGTTTAGAAAATCGCTCTTACTGTCCTACGTTTAAAAAATATTTTATTACATAGACCACAAGATAATTTTCACTACACCTTGTCATTTCCATCACAACCCATATTTTTCGGCAAATTGGTTGACTAGTTATAGATCGGAAAATCACATAGTTGTTATCATAAGCTTG
>JACXGI010000917.1:0-40586 GCA_016801175.1 Esox masquinongy
TCCTTCCCTTCGCCTCTCTATTAATGTGCTTGGACACAGAGCTCTGTGAACAGCCAGCCTATTTAGCAATGACCTTTTGTGTCTTGCCCTCCTTGTGCAAGGTGTCAATGGTCGTCTTTTGGACAGCTGTCAAGTCAGCAGTCTTCCCCATGATTGTGTAGCCTACAGAACTAGACTGAGAGACCATTTAAAGGCCTTTACAGGTGTTTTGAGTTAATTAGCTAATTAGAGTGTGGCACCAGGTGTCTTCAATATTGAACCTTTTCACAATATTCTAATTTTCTGAGATCAACTTTTTGAAATCAAGTTTTTGATGATATTCTAATTATATGACCAGCACCTGTATATATATATATATATATATATATATATATATATTGCGCTACATATATATTTTTTTGACAATTTAGGCAAATGTCATGGAATTGTCTGTTCAAGGAATTAGCCTGATTGTGTCCTGATTGTGTCCCATCCCCCCACTTGAGGACTAGTACATTGTGCGTGTGTGCATTTTGTTAAAACAATAAGCAGTCAAAGAGAGTTAGACTTGAAAACTACACTATACCCATATTACATGTGAAGACTACAACTCTGGTACACTCTAGTACAGATGTAGCCTGTTTAATTCCATAGACAACCCAGAGCCAAATAATCATTGATTAAAAACTATAACTCTAATTCATGCTGATGCCAGGAATTTAGCTACTCTGACTCTTCCCACATATGAAGTGTTATTTTGTTCTATGTTCTGAAACGAAGGAACCATTTGTTAGCTTCATTGAAAATGGTGCTTGACTAAACTGTTTTAGTTGTTTGGAGACAAACCGAGTCCCACCAGACTGCCAGCTATATCATTTATATGCACTGTAGCTTTTTCTGTCTTAATTACAAGACGCTCATAGAATAATACCCACCTTTCCTGACTTTGATCTTCCTGGTTTTTAACAAATGACAGCTAAGGCCACACAAAGTTCAAATTGATGTTGTTTGGGAACTTTTTCCACAGGATCTACTCTCCATTCTATGCAATACTGGCTCTATTATGAATCCGTCCATAATATAACATAGAGACAAACTACCGGATGTGTGTTGTCTAATCTCTAACCATGTGGTCCTGAGGCCTAGTACTTGGAAAGAATCAAAAGAGACATTAGTGGTCACTGGTGGTTCATGCATTTTGAATGTACCAAGGAGCCTAGTGGAGCTTGTTAGTCACTCCACTTATAGATTGTCTGCTACGTGTATAGCTCAGCCCTCTCCTCCTCACACACACACACTCAAACTGCTCCTCCTCCCGAAAGGGTTGTGGAAAAACTGACAGTGCCGTTCAGCAGCCCGAAGCCAAAATAAACTGGCCCTCTATATTCCTATAATAATGTGTGAGCACACAGGCCTACTGTGCTGTGCTGCAAGACACTTTGTCAAAGACCCCACTATGTATTTATACAGATTAATCTGAGATTTGATCTTTAGGGTGAGAGATGTATTTTCTTGTGGGGGAGGGGAGAGGGGAGATGACGTTGACAATAGTTGTCTGTCTTGTGGACATCTAGGACTCACTGACACGTAAGGCTATTTCTATTTTCTAGTTTGTGCTATTTTATGTGGGTACTCCATACGTACATCTTCGGTTCATGTTTATTTCTGTTATGCAATGCTGTTCGGTTGGAAGGACAAAACAGTAATTCCCCAAATGAGAACCACATTGTGAAATAAATCTACAGGCTGATAGGATTGAGGCTGGATTGGAATCAGGGTGTAATTGTTCATAAATGAAAGGCGGATGTGCTCCCACTCATTATCGGACATGATTTGGAATATTTTTGACTTGCTCATGTGGGACTGATGGTTCTCTCTCATGCTTGTTGCTGTATGGGCCCAATGCTCTGCAAACCTCAAATTGGCCTAATTGCTGCATGAAGACATATTAGTGAAACTCTTTGTCAAAAAGCAGATGTGTCTGAGGTCATGTCAGGGTACTGAGCACTACTAGGATGCAGAAATTAGCGAGGGAGTTTCGGTCCTGTAGCAGTAGTGGTTGGTACTTTTCATTGTAGACTACTAGTCACCATAAACAGGAATTCAAAAAACCCACATGATGATTGTTAACTACCACTTGCACGTATGGCTGCAGTACATATTAAACATAGGAATAGAATTTACCCTAGAAAATGCCAACCAGGGTGGATGGGTAAGATGTTTGAAAGGGCTGCCGTGTCTTGTCACTTCTAGCGACACCTTGTGGAAGGTCTGGCATCTGCAAGCTCCATTTTGGTTCTAATCCAGGAAACATGTTCTCCTCTTAGTGCTGGCTAAAACTTTCTGGTTGTTTAAGCAGTGTGATAACAAGCAGAACTGCTTGGTGTGTTTTTTATTTTGAACTCTTACAAACCTGCTGTGGAGTTGTAGCAATGAGGCTAGGCCATAATCACAAAATAGACATCAAGAAATTGAAAAATATATATATTTTCAAATCCAGTTTTTTACCAGAGCACTGGAACATAGAAACATAATGTCATAAATTAACACGGTATGAGAACACTCAATTTCTTGAAACAACACTGTGTTTTGACATCAATATTTTGCAAACCGACTTGGAAGTACCTTAAACTGCCAGCTGAGGAGAGTAGAGTTTCATCAGGTGTTGCTTGCAAAATAAAACCATTTTGAACTGTTTGAACAACTCGTTAAAATCACATCCATACCTACCCAGACACACACACACACACACACACACACACACACACACACACACAATCCCAGAAAAAATCTTTGCCTACAATCTCCCAGACTCACATGCTGTTATTGAAACGCTTGAGAAAAATAGCATGCACCCAGCAGCGCCTCTTTGCCTAACAGAGTTGTGTGTGACAGGAGTGACTGGTCTGTTTGACGCCTGTGGCTCCTTTTGTCCTCTGCAGGTGAAACTTGGACACATCTACTACCTCCATGACAGCACGGAAAGCATTGAAGACAGCTTCACGCTCTCCGCCTCGGCCTATGAGATACAACGCAGGAGCCTCCCTGTCACCTTTACTGTCACTGTCTTCCCAGTCAATGACGAGCCGCCTAAACTGACACGCAATACAGGACTGGAGGTATTTAAGTCGTCCCATGACAAGTTAATGTTTGATGAGTGCAATCTCTGTTTAAATGCAATGTAGCTCACCAAAACGAACAGAAACACGTTTATTTTAAATTCATTTTTAGTATAAGCATAGTTTTTGTTGTTTGTTCATCCTTGCTGCCAGTTTTCAATCAATAGTAGAGACAGTTTACAATATACAGACACCCAGCCTTAAAAGCAAGCACCGAAGTGCAGCAGTGAGGATAAACTCCTTGGAAAGGCAAAAACCTAGAGGAACCGGGATGACAGTCTTCCTCTGGCTGTGCCTGGTGGATAGTACATGACCCAGTTATGAAGGATATAAGTGTTTGTTAACATTTGACTAATTACTGGATTTGATAATAAATCAACAGCAACACATTATTTTAGCATTTATTACGCCTTAGGTTCATTACCAATTTTAGTCATGGATATTGTATGGTAATCACCCATTAATTCGAGAAGGCAAACGGTAAGTACTTAAGAAATTAAGAACTCAGATTAAAGAGACCAAGACGGTTGGAAATATACAACTGTCTCAAACACAACTGGAAATCAAGTGTGTCATTCTGCTTCTTTGACTCTGGCCTGTGGTTCTGCGTTTCCACGGTAACCCGTATTTTTTGAAAACCGAGATGCTGACAAGACCTCAGGCTTTTGGCATTGCTAGGGAGCCAGCCAATCACAGTGTCTCTTGCCGGCCGCGAAATGAAATATAATGATATATCTCTCTATCCGTATGCTGGCCTGGTGTTCATTCAGACCCGCGCCGGCTCCTCCTGTGGCTACACTAGCTGGTTCTGATTTAGGGTAGGTAATGTGAGCACAGTGACCTACAGCAGACGAACAGACATGACGAATAGCGCGGTCCATTTCTGACGCTGGGATTGCAGTAGATCCTGCCTGGCCAGGTCTCCGCCACAGCTGGCTTCTATTAAGGGAATTCTCTCTCCCGTGTATATTTAACTTTCTTTATTTCTCTCCTTCCGTTCTACTGCTCTTGCTCTCATTCTCTCTGTCATTGGAATTATCAATTTTATCATCAAGTCATGCATTAGCTTGCTTTAATGTGCATATGGTGAGAAAGTACTTTCAGTCATTTCAGTACTAGTTGGAATACAGCCCCAGCCATTTTACACCCCCTTAAGTCATTGTGTTGAATTATGAAGCAGGGATATCCCTTTGCGTCATAACAAAGCTTTGAGGGAGACAATACTCTAGATAGCTACCCTATTGTAGGCTTAAAACAAATAAGACATCTGTTTTGTCAGATGAAATTGAATTTGCACCTCATCTTTCTGAAGAGTAAATGCATTGATTGGAATATATACAATCAATTTTCAGCAAAATTGAGATTTAACTTGCAGACATGACTTTCTTGTGTGACAGTGAGGTAATACTGCCATCTAGTGGAGATCTAAGGGAAGGACATTATTTGATGGTGCTGAATAGTACTGCCACTAGAAAGCAAAAATAAATAATTGTTTTGGCCTGCAATTAAACATTGAATGCATACAATTGTATGTAGCCTAGATATAATTGACATGAATTTAAAGTTAGTCTGCTCATGCATTTCTATAGAAATGTGCTCAGTGTGTAGAATCCTGCCTGCAACTTTACAAGACTGATTTTTAAACAATGACTTTACTTGTCTGCTCCTCCCCATACAAAAAACAAGACAGGAATAGTGTTAGCGTGTTCATGTGGAAAATTAGCTGGTTTAGGGAGGGGTATGAGAAGACTAAATGTCAATGCAAATCTGATAATAATGAAAAACTGAAAATACTCTATGGAATTCTGAATTACTTGGGTTAGTGGGCAAAGCGTTTTGAACTTAAAATTCTTAATATTGTGCTAAATATTATTCACATTTTTAAATGTAAGTACATTAAAGGAATAGAATACACAAATTATAAAAGTATATCCCTACCCTGTAAAAGGAGTCTATGAAAAAGATTTGAAACAATCAATGCTTTCTTTTATTGGGCAGTTTCCAAATGATAGATGATTTGAACATGATGCTTGACAAATGTAAATGTTTATAGGATAACGTAAAAATGATTTTTTCCACAAATGCAAGGAAATAATTGGACAGATGTAAGGTTTTACACATGATAAATAAAGGAGAAATGTGTTAAATCTACTCCACGTGGAAGCTAGGTGAATTCTATAATAGTCTGCATTCAAACCAACCAGCCAATCCTCCACTTACCACTCTTGCTAGAGTTTTACTTTTTGGCAACCAGCTTAGAAAAGCAGTAAAAACGATATTCTTTCATATCTGAAAGAAAGATATCTCACAGCAATTTAGATTTAGACAGCATTGATTTCCTACACTATTCAGTGCTTGTTTTCTCACATGAACAGAAATTGAGTAAACTGTCCAGCAACCAGGAAATTACACAGGGATTTTGCTTTCCCCAGTCTGCCAATGTTCATTGATGTGCTTGAGGAGGAGATCATCACGTATCTTAGTGACACCAACAGAAGATAGGTAGGACGTAGCCTGTCTATTTATGTTGTTTTCCAATAGAAAGTCTGCATTTTTGGATGCACTATTCTAAGCAGCGTTATCCAAGTGAACATTTATAATGAAACACAATCCACTATTCCACTATGTTTGCAGATATGTCATGGATGTTTTCTGATATTACAATGCCACAGAATTCTACATAATATTCCTTCAAATAATCTATACGTGCATTTCTTAATCTTCTATTTTATAAACTTTGGAACAATTTGAACAGGATTTGTGAAAAATGCTAATATCAGTACCAGAATATGGATAGTAGTTGTCCCACAAATGCTAAAATGCTAGCATTTGGAAATAGCAGCAGGGAAATAAAACCAAAGCTTGTTGTCATAGTACAATATACCATCCATAGACTGCTTCCAAGACAAGCATAATTTCATAATTTGGGTGACATACCTCTTTAAGAATAAACAAACATTTTGAAAAAGACCATACTTACATGGAACACAACAGTTAGTTGTTCCCTGATCACTCAGTACCAGTAGCGACTCATCACCAGTCAGCGTCGTAGGGAACAACAGCGTAAGGAACATTATACATGTACAGTTGCAATGAAGGAAGAACAGTACATGTTTACATTCTGGATTGATTGTTTAGTTAAATACTGTGCAAAAGAAATGTTTCTCTCCAGTGTGTGAAAGTATTAGGAATCACTTCTGAAGCTTCAGAACAACCCTCCTTCTCCATTTTCTCCACATATCTCATGTTACGAGGTTATTCCAAGGATCTCCGAGTTGGGGGGGGTTGACTCATCCTCACTGCGGCCTCCCAACTACAGCCCAAGGATATTATTTCTTGAGACTTGGAGTCAAACTCTGCAGAGCTCACACCCGAGATTCGTCATCTAACACCTTTGGCTTCATCGGTCTAGATCCTTCATCTGCATCCCTCAGCCTCACTGGGTCTCATCTCCCCTCCTGTCATTTCCAATCATTCTTTTCCTTAAGAAAATATTCTAATCCCATTTTGTGTCTGGTCCTTGTAATATGTTTTTGGCAAAATAGGATCACCAATGTTAATGGGGATTTATCCCTTTGCTTAAGGCCAAGCTCTGTTCTTTTGGCTTCTCTCTTTTACATTTTCCTCCCACTTTCTGATTTCTTTCTTTTGTTTCCTTTACTCTGGAGATGGAAGAAGCAAAGAAAAGAACTGGGCAGAATGAATCGATATGTACTTCCCAGCCTTCTCCCTGCTGATTCTGCCTATTTAAGGCTGTCTTTCAGGAGATCTGGCCCATTTCTTTCAATTAATGTTCTTGTCAGCCAGCACCATTAGACGTCTATTAAAATCTCTAACTCAGGGAGACTAATTCCCTCTGAGTAATTCCTTAACTCCAACACAACAGCCATTATACTGAAAAAGAAATAACCTTTCAATTGCTTTTTTTCCTTTCGATGGGTTTTGTTTAGCTTCAGTTCTGATTATATTTAGTTTCACTTTTTGTCTTACCCCCCTCCTGTTGTGTCCTTAGGTTTTAGCTGGAGAGGAATCAGACATCACCACTAACATGCTGAATACAGAAGACGCAGACACTGCCAATGAAGAGTTGGTTTATTCCATTGAGTCACCTATCAATGGCATGGTCGCTCTAAAGGTGGATCCTGATGTAGAAATCCAGAACTTCACACAGGCACAAATTAATAACGGGGAAGTCATCTTCATCCACGAAGGTAGGGATGATTTACCTTCATCCACGTACAGCCTCAGCTGTCACGCTGATCCAAACTGACCCACTGGCCAAAAATTCACTTTAAGCTGGATATGACTGGATTCACTCTGTGGAGGCCTGAAAAAAAGAGTATTAGTTGATTAGGTTTTGTAAGCCGTTTTTAAATTCCGAAGATTTGGGCACCCAGGTGGCACAGCATTCTAAGGTTCTTGTTTGTCGAACCAAGCAGACCATCTGTGCTGCTAGCAAAGTGCCTGGGAAGCCCTGTGGGTGATGAATGTTGACCAGGGAGTGAGGAGGCGTTATCGTGCTCTAGCCACTCCCTGAGTCAGCAAGGGCATCTACAAAGCTCAACTTACTCAGGCTGTAATGTGAGCGAGAATTCCCTCGCACATTTTGACCCACGTGACCTTCTGGCTAAAAAAATAAAAAGATTGGCTTGAAAAAGACTCCTCAGAGGAAGGCCAACCGCAACCTTCAACTCTCCTAAATCCATTAGGAGTTTTTGCAATTAGACAGGGCTGTAAGTACAATTTGTTATTCAGAAATTGGGAAAGGGAGAAAAAGACTGAAATAGGACAACATAAATATCTAAAGTCCAATGATTTGCTTCAAAGTTATTGGTCAGTAAAGCACACTACTGTGTTAACATGGCTGCCGGTAAACTATTTGATTTTTTCATCTTGCAAACGTAAAGTTATCTGTCGCTTTGATGGTCAGCCTACTGTATGTCCCTCTTTATTCTGAACTGATCAATCAGGTCTGGAATCTGGAGGCTTCAGTTTCACTGTGACAGACGGAGAGCACACCTCTCCTCTTCACCGCTTTGTCGTCACGGCCAGACAGCTCACCATCTCCATGGACGAAACCGGGGAGGAACTTATGGTCTTTCCAGGTGAGCTACCCAAACTCATGCTCAGTCATGAAGAAATAGACCCAAACTGACCAGAGGTATAGGATGAATAAATTATCAGAGTTTTAAATGTCTTGCCATGGCTTTGTTTAAAATACGTTTATTGATAAAATTATGAGTTCTTAATATACTTTAATGTGTGCTGTGGTTGCCTACAACAAATACAACCGATAATGTGTACATTGTAACTGTTGTTTTTTTTATTTTCCTCTTTACAATGACAGGGCATGAATGAACCTGTACAATTTGTACTCTTTTACAGGAACAAAACAAGCCATTACCAGTGCTACTCTTAAGGCTGTGACCAACGAGGAAGGAGATGAAATACGCTTCTCTTTAGTCAGACCTCCTCGTCTGGGGAGACTGATCTTAGCTAAAGACAGGAACCAATTTGAAGAGATCGCACGCTTCTCTCAGTCAGAGGTAAGGCAGAGGATCTCCAGATGATTAAACATGACTAGAATGTTGTTCCCAATGTGTTGTCTTTCATTATATAAACATTCCAAAAGAACAAAGCATTTTCCTTGGCCTGTGGGAAAATGTTGCAGTCAGTTTTCAGTTTAGGACAACCTTGGAAATCAATACTCCACTATTGCGGTAAAAGATGAGTTATTGTCACCAAGGGGCTGTTTTGCGTTAAAGAGGAACAACAACAAATATCAACAATGTTTCGAAGTTCATAAATCACTTGAAGTTACTTTTGGACTGTCCCACTCAGAGAGTGCAGCAACAAAGGGTTATATTGTTCTCCCTCCATGAAAGCGCTTGACAGAACTTTGTGAAATAACGATTATGTACGTGGAAAACCCATGTTCTTTCACAGCGAAAACACAAAATTTTGGAGCAGCAATCATTTGTGGCAATTAACATATGCATTTCATTTGATACATTTCAGTCATGTGTTTTATAGCTTACTTTTTCTGACATCTCTGCCAAAGATGAGGAGATGCTAGCTCGTGGGTACATGTATGCAGTAGTCTCATGTGTGACAGATCTACTGGGGGAACTCCTCATACCTCATTCAAGTTGGAAGCCCAGATCATTATAATTAGCATAGTTTGACCACTCAGAAAAATGTGCTGTGTCGTGCGTTCAGTTCTCTCCAGACAGTGTGGTTAGATGTCGCTAAGCTCTCTGTGCTTATCTCTTACAGGGCACAGCCATCTTGCCTACTCTAGTGTGTAACAAGAGTTTGACTATTGCAGGACTTAGTACAAAGCTGTTAAGCACTTCCCCCTGAATCCTGTCAAGGTATCCCAATGTACAAAACAAAAAGACCCTATAAACGTGGAGTGGGAGTTTCGACTACACAAAAAAGGAAGGGATAAGCTATAAACATGTGTCAAGAGTGACCCTCTCCCCTCCCTGTTTGGGCTTCTCACTCGATTAAGTCTCCTATCCTCCAGATAATGTATGATACAAATGCTGATCTGTAGGTGCCATAACATTCTATACTATAATACAGTATTCATAGTGTATACTATAACACAGTAATATTACCCTGCTGGCCAGTCACACTCAGACAGCGCACTCTACACCTCATCTCCTGCAGGTAGTGTTTGAGACAGGAGATGATGCTGAGTCCATAGCTTTCTGTACAGTATTCTATACTTTTACAGCATCAAGCAGTGAATATATAGAGAGTACTATTAAGCTACCCTCCTGTTTCCCACAGTGAGGACTTTGACAATGGTGTTACAATGTGAGAAATGTTGGCTCCCCCAGTAATGGATGACATGGTGGCTGCAGTGATTCTCCCTAACAGGGAGATTGTTGTTGGCAAAGTGCCTCGCCTTAAGTCACGACCCAGAAGAGTCAGCGATCAGTGGCTGCAAAGCATTTTCTGGACCCTCACCATCACGGCACACCTCATTAACCCCGATATTGTGCTGGATTCAGACCTGGCCCTGTTAATGCCTCGTACTCTACCTGGGTGCTGAGCACAGCCCTGGGAGGATGCAGTTTCTATGGTGACTGCCTTCCGCTGCCCTACAGGGGCATCCAAAGAGCATGAGGAAGGAAGCGCTCCGGCAGAAGAACCTTTACTTCTGAGCAAGGATGTAATAATGAATCTAAAGCCGCAGGAAGATCTAGATGGGTTTTACTCCACATTTCATTGTCCGAAAAAAGGAAAGCAGTTTCCAACCAGTTCTAAACCTGCTTGGCCTGAACAGGTGTTTGAAGAGGCTAAAGTTCAAGATGCTCTCACCAGTGTGGATATTACAGGCATCTCGTGCATCTCGTGTTACATCTCGTGTGGTCTACATTTGATGATCTACGTCTCGTCCTGAAAGATGCATACATCCACATTCCTGTTCATCAGGATCACTGGTAGTACCATCGATTTGCTTTCCAAAGAGTGGCTTACTCTTTGAAGTCCTCCGTTACGGCCTCTCACTAGCTCAGTGTACATTTACAAAGTGCATAGACATAGTTCCTCTCACATTGCAGGGATTCTAGTGTTAAACTACCTGGACGATTGGCGGGTTTGTGCTCAATCAAGAGAGCAAGGCTCAACAGAACACTCGGGTGATCTTGGGGCGCATTCGGTACCTCACCATTTAAATCCAAAAGAGTGACATCGGGAGAGTGACAATGAACAGAGTCTGCCGCTGGGAGACTGGATGCGCCAATGGCTCGTTGACAGGTTAGCGGGCTGTGTTCAGGGGCTTGGCGTCCAGGTTAGCGGGCTGTGTTCAGGGGCATGGCGTCCAGGTTAGCGGGCTGTGTTCAGGGGCATGGCGTCCAGGTTAGCGGGCTGTGTTCAGGGGCTTGGCGTCCAGGTTAGCGGGCTGTGTTCAGGGGCATGGCGTCCAGGTTAGCGGGCTGTGTTCAGGGGCATGGCGTCCAGGTTAGCGGGCAGTGTTCAGGGGCATGGCGTCCAGTGCCCGCTGTAGCACCACTTGAAGTTGCCATCACATCAGTGTGCTATAGCTCAGAACGTTCTGCCTAGCCCTCTGACAGTTCCTGCCTTAATTAGACAGGAGGCACGTTTGAGTCAGATCAGACTACACCATAGAAGTGCAGTATATCAATCACTAAGGGGTGATACTTCAGACATTCCCACCTTTCCCTCTGATCACATCTTGATTTGTCACCAGACACTGTTGATATACTGGACAAGACGACCAAGGTTTAGCCTCTTATTGTCCCTTCTCTTCCATGGCAGCTGCCACTGAGGCCCTGCCTTCACATTCTTTGCTTTTGAGAGGCATAAGTGGACCAGTCTCTGCATTCAGGAAAATGTGATGAACACATGGCAGTGTGCCAGGGCTTCCTCCACCAATGCATGTTATCAAACGCGGTGGGACATTTCCTGTTCATGGTGTGATGGTCATAATGTCGCTGTCGAGTCCTGGGATGTGATTACGGTTAGCAGTTTTTGCAGTCACTGCTTCATAGTTTGACCATACGTAAAATTGCATGTTATGATGCTGCCTCATCTTGCGGGAAGGAACCATTCTTGGCTTCTGTGCAACCATATTTTTTGGAACCTGAAACAAAGGAAATTCCACATGACTTGGCAGTTGTTAGTAGACACTTTCTAGCTAATCCATGGAAGAGGGAATAAAATATGACAGAACTAAATGTTCAAATGAGAAGGACAGGCTACAGCACCAAACAGGTAGGCTTGTTATTTAGGTATTAATGAGTTGCTAACACAATGCCAACATTACCTAGCTAGATTATAGTGTCTCTCACTATGACGTAGTGACAAATGTTACGTAATCAGAAGAGACGACAAGAAATAAGCTCACATGGACGTGCTGCCTCCCTGGTTTCCAGGCTTGTCTCACACACACACCGTACGCACACCTCACTTACTTCTGCTACGGTCTGTATACATCGCTGTTGCAATTAAAACAGTTACTAAAACATTTTTTTTTCAGGTTCCAATAATATTACAGCACATGTTCTTTGGGACACATTATGTGGTGATAACTGATAATCACTGCATCTCGGCACAGGACACCTATCCTTGACTATGAGCAAAAACACAACTAACAGCACAACCAAAAAGTGGTATTGCTGTTTGACAAAGTATTGTCTGTCATAGAAGGAGAATTGACATAGGAGGTGTTCTCCCAGTAGTTCTATCACTGCATGCATGCGCAGTAAACGCACATGCTGGCATTTCTTTGTGTTTGGCAGAGATGTCAGAAGCTTGAAAACTCATTAACAAACATTTATCACATAAAACGTATATGTTATGTACAACTATCTCGACCCTGCTCTCCCTGAGTGAGAGACATGTGCTTAAAAAGAGAGTACAAGAGAGTACAAACAAGAATTTATGAAATAAGACATTTTTGATTTGTCATTGTTCCCTTTTAATTGATAAGTATACTCATGGGTATAAAATAGGAACGCTAAGGAAAATATTCCGTACAACCCACTGAATGTAAAAACCAGCAAATAATATGAAAGATACTCAGCACACTGCAATCTATTTTTCCATGTGTGGTTTAAAACATATCTTTTTAAACCATATGTTTTTGTGCTCTTCAAAAGTTCAGCTCAGGACAGAGTGACCTCACAGGAGAACTCCACCTTCCATCTCAGACTTGGACCAGGTATCTTCAGTGGTGATCTAATCGTTTAGTCAAACAGGCTGAATGTAGACAGCATCTCGAAGATGCCAATAGTCCAAAGCAATACACTCACCACACAAATACAATTCAAAGCTTTGATGCAATTGAATGAAACAGATCACAAAACAAGATAGATTATCAAAAAATCACATAAGTTAATTTGAATGTTTTTGTTCTCAGTGAAATGTTCATTATCATCCTTATTTCTCCTAGGCCAACCACTAGCGTATAAAAGCAAAGACTAAGTGCTTCTGGATCATAATTTATTGTGACATCCAAAAGAATTTAGCCTTTTTTCCCCTTTGTATTCCAGTACTTTGGATTTAAAATCTGATAAAAATGGTAGAAATTAAAGCATTTTCTTTACTTAGCTCTCCATTTTAGGGTACCAATATTTTTTGGACAGTTGCTGGTGTATGACAACATTAGGGCCAAAGAAGTGTTAACGCAAGTCAAGCTGGCTATTACGAGACAGATACATTTGAATAAATTAGGAAGAATGAAAGAATTCTGGTGAGCTCAGCAATAGCAAATGACCTAGTAGACCAAGGAATACCACTATAATGGATGAATGCCCTAACAACAGATGAGGAACACTCTCCAGGCGGTAGGCATAGATGTGTAAAAGACTCAAACGCAGAACAGTACACAACAAAACACCAGAGGGTACTGCACTAGATGCAAACCGCTGGTAGGAACACAGTGGTCAGGTCAGAGTTTTATCCCTAAAGCTACCCGATCATTAACCTTACACATTTCTCTTGCCCAGTCGGTTAGCAGCCTGCTACCTGTAAATTGATAGAGAACAGTGTTGACTGACGGCATTCATATAGAGATGGGTTCTCAAGTCCTTGGTCTTGTCCAACCTTGACTACTGTCAGGCATAATGGTCCAGTGAGTCAAAGAAGGAAATAGCAAGGCTACAGCTGGCTCAAAACAAAGCAACACACATTGCCCTTGACTGCCCACGCAGAGCTAGCAATAACAACGTGCATACTGCCTTTTCTTGGTTTAGGGTTGATCAGCAGCTTCTCTTCTAGGTTTTATGACAAATATCACTAATAGAAAGTCCAAATTGTCTGCATAATTAAATGACATACAGCTTGGATAACCCTACATACCCCATAAGACATGCCACTGAGGGTCCCTTCACAGACCCAAGGTCTAAAACAAACTCACGGCAACGTAGAATACCGCAGTGAGCTATGATTTTTATTAATATATAGTAACTAGGCAGAGCAAGGACACAGTGACAAATGAATGGTGCAAGGCTCGAGGGTGTTTTATCAACGTAAATGAGCAGCATATTGAGAAACTAAAGGTTTCTCAAAACATCAAAACAGTGCTCAAAACCAAGGAGGAAATAACAGAGTGGTTCCGGCGGCATCTCTGGCTCACGGGGGACTTGATCGGGCACATAGAGCAATTTTTTTCATTCATAGTCTGCAGTGGAAAACCCACAAGATAGGCTGTTAGTAATTTATTCTTCCTCCTTACCCGAGGGCAGCTTTGGCCTTTTCCTTTACAGCCACCCTGATAGTGTGGAACGAGAGGCCGGTGTGGAGGGGTGGGGCAAGCCCTCCTAGATGCCCCTGGAATGTTTCACACACCCTCCGAATCCCCCTGGTGTACCTCTTCGTCCGGAACCTTATAGCTCTCTACTGGCGCTCGCTCTCCATGGTCCTGAACCTAAGCATCCGGCGTGCCCTCGCTCTACAATATATATATACATACATATATATATATATATATATATATATATATATATATATATGGAGCCTTCGCTCTACTATATATATATATATATAAATATATATATATATATTTCTTTTTTTTATGAAATTGAATTGAAACGTTATGCTTTATTGGACAGGTAATTCAAAGATGGACAATAAAATGTATTGCTGAAAGAGTGGGCCATATCCATCTCCATGCTGCAGCAGTACAGCTGCACCACAGGCTGCAAATCAGATCACTGGACCGCTCTAGGCCACATTCAGAGCCATGATCACATGGAACTCCAATCCGTCCTCAATGACTAAAGAAGCAGCTAATTTACAATTCAAAGCCTGATGAAACAACATCTCATGGTCCAATAAGACTGTGAAAGGCTAAACAAACAGATCTAAAACACATTTGTTTACTAACACACACAGTCACAATCTAGACTAACTAATTTAAGTTGTATTTTTGTGTTATGTGTTTTAGATTTTGTGTCTATCATTCTACCCGAGTCTAGTTATTTCTGTGTTTTGTAGACCCTGGGATGCGTTACTGCTTTTTCTGGAGGAGCTAATGGGAATCCAAATAAACAGTATAAGTCCAAAATAGCTTTTTCTTTGTGAAGACCAGCCAAATGTCCTCAGTGCCCTAGATCTTCTGTGGCTTATACTTGAATTGGACTTTTGACACAGTAAAACTGATACACACACACACACCGAACATGTTTCTTGAAAACACATTTTGAACTTAGTTATGAGTCAGAATAACTGCCCACAGGCATTCATACAAAGTATTGCAATTAGATCTGTCTCTTGTGGTGGCATTGCGATTTCTGCTCTTGGAAAGTACCAAACTGAAGAATACAAACTTTTGTTACCCAATAAGAAAGCCATTTTTCCCTTTTTGTTGGTATGAGTTTCAAACATTTCTTTGATAGGCAATACCCATCATGTCTTCCATTCTGCCTTACAGCTGGAGTCTGGGGCCGTCTTCTACGAGCATCAGATGCCTGAGGAGCCCTTCTGGGTGGTGCGGGACTCAGTGGAGCTCCTGCTCTCCTCTCCTCCAGCCCCGGCCATACATCACATCCTCCCCATCACAGTGTCCTACTATGCAACCAACCACAACGTCTCCTCACAGCTTTGGAAGAACAAAGGTAGTCTCCAAAGAGTCTAGTATTTCTGTTATAGTACATTTACTTACTGTAAAGTAAAAGTGGAAGACAGGAAATCTAGGCTTAAAAAGAGATGTGTGAGAGATGCTGTGTGTTGTTTTAGTCACTCCAGGCAGTTTGTCATATCAAAAGTTGTTGATGACAAAGAATTGGAGTCTGGGTTGGTCATTTTCAATAGTTTCAAAACATCTGAAGATGCATATAACTGCATACTGGCTAAGAGCTGATTTTACATTATGGTAATGTAGCAGAGACTTTTATCCAGGGCAACTTAGTGCATACTTTTTTTGTACTGGTCCACTTGTAGAATTAAAACCCACCACCCTGGCTTTGTAAGCAAGCTACACAGAAGTAATGATCTAATGACCATGGGTCTGTGTTTTTTTTTTTTTCTTGTTCCTAGGTCTGGACATCATCCAAGGTCAGAGGAAGGTCATTGATAGTTCCATTCTGGATGCCTCCAATCTGCTATTCAGTCTGCCTGAGTCGGAGCGAGGCCAACTGGACGTGATCTTCGAGCTGGGCCACTTCCCAGCCCATGGGCAGGTCACCCTAGGAGGCCAGGACTTGCCGCGGGAAGCCCCCTACTTCACACAGGAGGACGTAACCCAGGGTGACTTAGAGTACCTCCATGATGACTCTGGAGACTCCATGGACAGTTTTTCCTTCCGGGCCCGGGTCAACTATGCGGGCAGCAGCATCCCTTCCCAATCCCCTACGCAGGTCGTGGTCCTGGAGGAGGTCTTCAACATCTCCATCCGAAGAAGGGACTTTAGTCCACCAGAGCTGGTGAGTCTGGATGTTCTTCTAGAGGTTCTCCAGGGCTCCATGACAGTGATCACTCAGAAATTCTTGAACACCCGCGACGAGGACAGCACCCCCGACGAAGTGCAATTCACCGTCTCCAAAGCACCTGCCAACGGGCGGCTGGTGGATGCTACCACCGGTGCTCACATCTCCACGTTCAGCCAGGAGGCAGTCAACCAGCGCCAGGTGGGCTTCATCAGTGATGGGAGCCTGTCAGACGGCTTCTTGGAGTTCACTGTTTCGGACGGCAAGCACCGCACTAAGCCTCACACGCTCCATATAGGAGTTCTGGCCCGGAAACTGGTGCTGGCCAAAGCCCCAGAGATCCAGGTGCTGCAGGGGGATGACGAGACCCTGGTGACGGAGGAGATGTTGAGGGCCACGACAGGCGGACCCAACGAGGAGGACATTCTCTACAAGATCACCAGTGTGCCCAAGTACGCCGCCATCATGGTGGATCGGCAGCCCACCTCAGCCTTTACCCAGACCCAAATCAGAGAGGGCCGGGTGAGCGTCCGCTTCATCAAGTCCACCTCTCCTAGGGACAGTGTGGCCTTTGTGGCCCGGAGCCGGGCAGCCAATGTCTCCTCAGTTCTGAACATCACGGTCAAGCCTCTAGTTAACATCCCCCAGGATCCCCTGCTGCCACGCGGTGCCATCGTGCTGCTGGACAAGAACGTTCTCGACGCGACGCCACTGGCCAACAAGACACGGACCTCACCCTCCTTCAGTGTTATTCAGCAACCACGTGGCGCCCGCTTCATCCGGACCGGAGGGCGAGGGCCAGGGGCGGACGGCAGGCCTGTGGACAAGTTCACTCAGAAAGAACTAGATGAGGGCCGCGTGGCCATGGAGATCCTTAATGGGACTGGGGGCAGCCAAGCCCAGGATGAGGCTCGCTTCCTTCTCAAGGCCCACGGGGTTCCTCCCGCTGAATGTGTTCTGTCTTTCAAAACAGCCCCGTACAACGCCTCATGGGTCTACCCAGCCACCATTCTCAAGGTCCCAGCCGAGCCTGAAAGGTCTGACCGCAATGACCTCCCAGGAGGGGCAAGACGTCCATATTCAGGGAGCAACATAGATTGGCCTCACATAGGAGTTGACCCCACCACATCCTCTGCCAACAAAAACTTGGATAGGAAATCAGTGGTTTCCAGGAGAAACAGCCTGTGGTCTATTCTAATCCCCATCCTGGTTATCCTGCTGCTTCTCCTGTTGGCATCCATCTTGGCTTTCTATCTGGTGCGGCGTAACAAGACAGGCAAGCACGACGTGCAGACCGTGGCAAGCACAAAGCCCAAAAATGGAGAGGTCAGCCAGGAGACTTTCCGGAAAACCGACCCAGCAAGTAACATCCCCATGTCCCAAATGGACTCCAAAGACGCTGACCCAGAGTTACTGCAGCATTGTCGGACAACGAACCCGGCATTAAAAAAGAACCAATACTGGGTATAATAACTGACAGAAGGATTACACAAAGAAAATAGAGAGGGGTAGATCCTCGACCATTCTGAACACTGCCCTCTTCTTTAATCATTCCTTTTCAGTGTTAAGGACATCTTTTTGACAATAGTATTAAGCAATTTGTATGTTTTGATAGCATTGGAAAATTCACTATCTTAAACCAATGTTGTGCCAATCCTCAAGTCAAGAAACACTGAATACTTCCATTGACAAAAGAGTAACCATTAAACTAATGAGGGTTTTGCCTATCCTGTATATTTATTTTTAGGAAAACTGCTGGATGTCTATGATTTTCGTTTTTCACAGGGCACAATGAGGACATGAACACATTCTGTTTGCAAAAGTTTTTTGGTGTGTTCTTACAAATATATTCACCATGTTATGGCCAATATTATTCATTTCAGTATATAAGCAGATTGAGTTAAAGTTTTAGCGTTGCTGTAGTTAATTGTAGATTCGCTGAAACAGTAAAGGTGGACAGCTTTGTGTACCTAACTGAACTCGTCGAGATCTATGCTGTATGAAGGAAAGACTGCCTTGAGTGATTTTGTTTTATTTTTTTTATAAATGTATTAATCATGTCATTTTTTGTTTGCTTTGTTGTTAGGGCTGAATTCAATCGAATTTGCATTGCATTTTTTAAACAGTCACATATAATATTTTTTATGTTTTAGAACCAAATCAAAATTTATTTGAGCATAGCATTCTATTTGGATATGATACACAGTCAGGTCTAAAATTATTGGCACCCTTAATATTGATGAGCAGAAAGACAGTACAAAATAAATAACACAAATACTGAGACATTCATCCATCCCTATTTGTTATACTTGAGCACCCTTTGCTTGTGAGAATAACAACACTGAGCATTTAAAAAAAATTTAGATCTTAAACCATTCCTCCCTATAGAACCTTTCCAGATCCTTCTTACTCTTTCTATTCTTATTCTTTCTTATCTGTAATTTATGCTTTATCTTTTTAATTAAAATAATTAATTTAGGGTTCAAGCCCGGAGACTCAGATAGCCACTGCAAAATGTTGATTTGTGCTTGGGTTTATTGACAGCGGGATGACCCTCAGGGCCATTCAGAGCCAGTTTGCACCTGTATTTGGGAGAAGCAAAAAAAATTTAGGGTAGAAATCAAAAACAATAAAATGTTCAAATTGTTTTGAGTATCTGTATTATTTATTTGATAGCCTTTTTAGTTCTTCATTACCAACAAGGGTGCCAATAGTTGTGGACATGAGTGTATATAGCTATCTTACTATATCATCCAAATACAGGATACTCCTTTGGCTTTGTGTATGGTTCCAGTAACAGATAGACAGTCACAGGTTAATAACCCTTGATGTGGGCAGTTTTGATTGAATTTCACCCTAAATCTTCAGCCAGCATTTAATCATATCATATATCCTTTAGCCTTTCTAAATGATCAGTTTTGCTCAAAACTGAACCGCTTGCTTGGATTCACTGGACTGACTTATGGCACTGAAGACAAAAACAGCAAAGAATACAATTTCAAGACCACAGACAGGACATGACTCACAAGTGCCTGTCTCAAAATAATTTTTATTGGCTGACAGGCAGCGTTGAGGTCATTTTAAATCTGCCAGAGTGCTATTATCCAGTTCCACAAATAAGGTTTAATCAAGGCTTCGATTTCTGTTGGTGGACTTTAGAGAATTGGTGTTATATCTAAGCTCCTCTAGTTGGATCATGGAGAATGACAGATTCTGTAGGGTATTCTGCAGCTTGACCAGAGATCTATTTGTGTTGTCTTTCCATCTGCCATGGTTGTATTGACTTACGGATTTGTCAAGGCTACAAAACAAATCTTGGGCAAGGCTAGCTAATTGATGCTGCAAGGTATGCTTACTTTTGAGACTTTATGTCACACATATATAGCAGTATATGTACATTCCATAATAAGTTGAGCAGATGAACAGTATCAGAATTTCAACAGTATCAGAATTTCAATAAATGCCAAAGGTACTATGGTTGAAATTGGCATCAAGTCCTGGTAGTGTTGAAATTTTTATCTATAGACTTAAAACTGTAAAAAAAAATAAAGTATATCCTGTGGAAAAGCCTGACAAAATAAAATAAAAAATGAAGATGATATTGATGGAAAATATACAGTAGTTTTAGGAAACCCCATCCAAATAAGTTTATAGCATTTTTTTATGGTCTGAACTGCAGGGTGTTTTAATTTTGTTTTGATATAGTTATCAGATGGACATTAAATTAAATAAATTCCTACTGATAAATTATATTAACCTAATTTCCTCTGTAATTTTGATTAATACTGTTACCATGCTTAAAAATGTGTTGCATTTAAGTTGAATAAGTTATTGACTGTTATGATGTTAAGTGAAGAATGAATTAATTAGATAGTCAATATTAGTTAGAAAGACAATATAAAGGCAATATAAAAGAAATAATAGAAAGAATAGAAATATATATTCTCATATTACCAATATATTACAGTATTGTTTGGGAGGAAGGGTAGTAATGTTGCAATACAGGTCTAACATGATATCACATTTGGGTAACAGTTGTACATTTCTTTACCTTTCAAATTACTATGTGTGTAATAGTATTATATATTTTTCATTTTTCTTTGTTGAAACTTTAAGCTATTGCAACTTGCAACAATTTCCTTTTCATATTTTTTTCTCTCTGCAGAGCATTATATAACAATATGATAATGATATCAGATACACCATTCAGGAGATAGCTCAGGAAATGTCTGGATTGTGTTACTTTTTACAGTATTACCCTTGTTGTTTTCTTTCAGTATATTAATCGATAATGTTTGTGCCTCAATGGCTATTTTGTAAATGTTGTCTTTTTAAATACTTTTGCTTGTGCATTCCTTGTTGAAACATTTTAAAACATTTTAGACTTGTTTTCTAAATGTGTAATGCTGTCATATTTTCTATAAGCACTTTTATGCAGTTCTCTCTCTGGAGAGTGTTGTTTTTGTGTATGACCCCCAAAATGTTTGTGCTTTTATTTATTTATTTTTGATCACTTCTGCCTACAGTTCTCAGACTTGGTGATTTGGTTTGTCCGAGATTTATATTGTAAGTGTAACAACAATACGTGCCTTAAATTGTCACAAAAGTCCAATCCCTAGATCAATAAAGAGAGATATGTCCATAAAATGTCTTTAAGGTTATTTTATTTTTAGAAATGCTTAATTTTGTGTGCACCAGGCTCTATTATAGCCCAGCCATTGCTATATGGCGAGTAATTTAATATTTCGTATAAATATTCTCTGGTTGAGTAATATTTCAAACTGAGAATTCTGAAGACATTAGACTGATACCTTAACGTCCTCTCAACACAAGTCTGATTTGGGGGTGTCATTACATGCTGTTGGACACCAGATGGCGTAAGGGTCCAAGAGAAATATTCAAGTGAAAACATACAGGCATTTCTCAACATTTAACAAGCCCCTTTTCAGACGTCATTTTTTCCTATGAAAAGCCTTTACTTTTAGTGCTTATTACTGGTTTTTCCTGCTTTCTCTGTCTCGTCAAAACAGCTCTCATGTTTTCCTGCTAGTGTTCTGCTAGTGCTTTCCAATGATAAATCACTGCACCCGAGGCAATTCATAAGTTTCTTGGCAAACAGACATGAGCTTTTTCTGCATGTGTTTGCTTTTCCTTTTCTTTTTATCATGGACCAACAAAGTGATGAAACACTACAGTTTATTTCCAGTGAGATTGTGTCCTGGTAAATTGGTCACGACAGATGTCAGCAGCAAAAAGACGGCATGCGCCAACATGGGTCTTGAGAGAGACAAAGACAGAGGGAGAGAGGGAGAGAGAAAAGTAAGCAAGGTTGCATCAGATGATTAGGACATCCCATGTGACCAATAATTTCACACTCCTGGTTTCACCCTAAATCAGCTAAACTCCAGAATCTATTTCTGAGTTGCAGGAAAGGCCTTCCTTCCTTCTACATTTCTTGGTCTGTGTTTTTCTTCTATCCTTTGCTGTTGGAGAGAACAGCTGATGGTGGGCTATGTCAGCCAGTCACTCTTTGTTCCAAGTAGACCAGCTCCTCCCTTCACTTCTCCCAAAAGAACGCAGAGGATGAAAAGTCCAGCCAGGGATGAATGGATATGAGTGTAAAGAAAATAGTAGATAGTAGGACAGCGGTAGGATAATATGATCATAGAGCGTAGCAGTGCCTTCCAGTTAATGCTAATGAAGCACTCAACTCAATAAACATGCACTGGTGTACTGGATGAGGTAAAAAGGGAGTTCATCGCATGGCGTACTTTTAACCTCATCCATGCACTGGCGTACTGGATGAGGTTAAAAGGGAGTTCAGAGAGACATCCCACGGCCGCAGCAGTAGGGGAGGGTTGGAAAAGACGAGTGGGTAATCAGAGGGCATATGGGTGGACAGTTGAGCAGAAGGTGGCAGTGTATGGATTAGAGAAGAGAGGGATTGGGACTGCTGTTGTGTTGTGGAATTTCAACCCATGGCTTTTTCTTAAACCAAGTGTGGACATGACTGAGGGTAGGAGAGATTGAGAGGGGACACCATGTACCGGTGTGTGGAGAATTACATCGGGAATAGGTTTTATTCATTTTTGAGGATTTATACAGCTGTTTTAAAAATCTGGTCAGTGACAGGATGGGGGCAGGGTTTTTTATCCTAGAATTAAAAGTCTTGTTATGTGACCGATTAACCAATCATGTATCAGTGTATACGGCTGAGATGATGGCTATGATTGGTAGATTAGGATGGGTGGAGGAGGTGAAGCCGCTGTAATTTGTTCTAACTGCAGTGCTTAGTAGTGTAAAGATGGGCAGGTCAGACAGAGGGGATTGCTTTGTTGAGATGATGGTGAAATTGTTGGGATAGGAGAGGATGAGAGAGGTGGTACGCTTTTGGGTCCCTGCCCATGTTGGCACAGAGGAGGCTGATATTGTGGCTAAGAGTGCAGGAGGAAAGAGGGCGCAGATGCACAGATCCCTTTTGGGCCAACAGGAAGTTAAGGTGCTGATGTGGGCAGCAGGGCTTGAGCACTGGCGGAGTCAGTGGAATGCGAGTACGAAGGGAGGCAGTTTAATGGAGTGCACAGGAAGTGGTATGGAGTAGACTCCAATTTGGGCATACAGGGTGGAATGTCACTTTGAAAGTGATGGGGAGACATGTTACTGGCCTATGTGATGGATGTCAAGTGGAGGAAATGGTAGAACAAGTGTTTTTCTTTGTGAATTATATTTTTTTGTGAATAATATGATGCTGAAAGTGAGGGGTTGTATGAAAGGATCAAAGAGGGGGAAAGGGGATGGGGTCAGGGGGGGCGGTAAGGGCGTTGTGTATGGGAGAGGCATTTAGCAGCAGACCCACCTCTTGCTAAAACCGTGCAAGATTCTCACCCGTCTATATTCCTTCTGGCAAAAACAAATCCTTCCACTACAATATCTAATGAACAAAACAATGTAGCTAACTATTTCAGTTGCCCTAAGCTGAAGCTAGCATTATACAGTACCTTAGCCTAATCTATATGTATGTTGCTTGAACAAACCAGGTCCCTACATGATCATGAACAAAATATGTCTTAACGGTGTCAGGTCCTGGCTGGGGGCCTCTAGGCATCTCCATGCACCTGGGGGCCACAGTCAGGACCTGACCGCAGAGATGCCTAGAGGCACTACTACAGTACTGTTTTCTGTTTTCCCCAATTGGAGACAGCTGCGTCTTGTTGTCTCTAATTGGGGACCCTATTTAAGTTGTTCTGTTTGCCTTTCAGTTTGTTGGTCATTGTTTTGAGTTGGCTGTCTGTTTTGCTTCTCTTCAGTTTGCGGTCGTACTCGCCTTTTGTTGTTTTTCTGTTCATTTACTTGGGGGATAAACATTAAAAGGATGTTCCCTAACTCTGCGCCTCATGTCCTGCCTCACCTGCACCATGACAAACTGAGTATTAAGATGATGAAATGACACATTGCTTTTCATCTAACTGAAACATATTACATCATTTTGATGTATTTTTGGGGTTTGGGGTCAAAATTAACAAAATTATTTGATGCATTATATAACAATATTTGACATGTTAAAAACAGTTGATGAGTTAATGTCTTGCATTGAATTTGGTATAGCTTGTTAGGTTTGATTTTAATAGAACAGCAAGTGGCAACTAGTCATACCTGTCTCACTATTCGTCAAATCATTACGAACATTGATCATTTGTTGTTATTAGCATTGGCACCAATGCAACCACCTGTAAATAATGGCTTAACAGACATTGTCAATATTGTCAGCAATGATTTAGTCCATGTAATCCATGTGACTAATAGTTCTTGTTGTTGTGATGAAATTAAGCTAGTCAATTACAAAACCCTGATGTACCAAAGTAAAAAAAATGTTTGCATCCATCAGTTAAAAAATGCAATAAAATTGGAACTTGTTTTTAGTCCTGTAGAGGCAAATGACAAAACAGAAATGATAAAATGGAAGTATGAGTTTTAGGCAGAGGCAGGGATTCAGCAAGCAGAGGGTTTAAGCAAGAGGCGGGTGGCTGGTGATGGAAGTCTATAGGGCATTATACCAATTTCACACCCAATGCCCATCAAGTAAGTTACTCATTGCCAAAAGAGCTAACCGCAAAGGTGTTTGCATTGCAAGACTATGCGCCACCTTGCTTGGTACATATGCACATCATTTTTAACTGGTGTGTTGCTTTCACTTGTTGTGGGACAACCAGTTGTTCATAAAATACACCGAGACTGCAGCTAGCTAGTTAAAAAAACAGTTTCTCAATTGAGCAAGCAATAAATTACCTGCTAAATATTTTTATAATAACTGAAAAAGGAGTTATCTAAGTGAAGCCCAATAGCTAGCTAATTAGAAGCCTAATTATCTTAGCCACGAAATTGCTAGTACATAGCGCTCACTTTTCAGCTAATCATTTCACATTCAACTGACCATGTAGCGAATCCTATATTAGCACAGATATGCTAGTAGCATTCAGCACACTTTGATCAAACTGAGTAGGGAACCCTGGGAGAAAAATATTACATTTTCCATGCTGCCACCTGTTCACCAGATTTGCAGACAATGTGTTGGACAAAAATGGAAATTATGTATCTAGTGATCTGACAAAAACACCATAGGACAAAATAAATAAGCATCTGGTGGACAGCAGGTGTTACTATTGTGAGGTTGTCAAGTGTTACCCTTGCGGTAGTCAAGCAGTTACATTCAGATATTCAAGAGTTCCTTAGAATTATTCCTTAGAATTACTACCTTAGAATTCTCTTCAAAGGAATGATTTTAATAAAAGTTCATCCATTCCGAAGGATGAGAACAGTGTGAGTGAGGGGTAGATGTACTTGGTGCCACTAGGTCACGTCCCAAATGAGCATAAGGTCTGACAGAATGCATCACACTTGGCCTTCATTAGCCAATAAGGCAGTTAGAAATTCTAAATTTGTTAAGTCCAACAACCAACACATCACCTTCCCCAGATGTCCTGTTCAACCTAGCACCAACAAGAACAAGGCAGTTCTTATTGTGATAACAGTACTACAGCAGCATTTTTAGGGTAGGCCTACTAGTTTTTTAGCTTTTCTTTTGTAATAAGTGGCTGACTCAGGCTAAATCAGATGGAATTACGTGTTTGTTGACATGGAGACAACTTGTAGTATTGAGAATTGATAAATCACAACATGACAAATAGTTAACCCAGTAAGGTCACTCCCATAAAATAATATTGTCTTTCCCATCAAGCATATGCTCAGAATTGGGAAGTAACGGAGTACAAATAATCCATTACATGTAACGGGTGTTCATGATTGCAAACGCGTTTTCTAATGCCTCTTAATATGAATATAATCTAAAAGTAATTCAAAGTAATCAGATTACGTTACTGAGTTTGAGTCATCCAAAAGTTATGTTACTGATTACAAATGTGGACAGGTAACTTGTAACTGTAACGGATTACATATAAAAAATAACCTACCCAACCCTGCAAATGCTAACTGTAAGCAATTGCCTGGGGATGGGTTGGACTGCGTGTGTAAGATCAGTTGTTTTACAGCACAAGATGTAAACAGATTGCAACAGGAAAAATCTGGCAGACCCATCTCGAGTTCCAGTATATATGACCAAAGGACTATTTCTACCCTACTTCAAGTTAATTCTGGTCGTTAACCTCTCATAGCACTGAAAGCCCAGTATTGTTCACTCAAGAATTCAGACCGGGTGTGTTTATTCTATTCAGAATTTTCCTCAAAGCATCCACATAAAATTGTTTTTGAAGCCCAAGGCTTATTTATTAATACTACAATAACCTGGTGCATGAGAGAGAGTGTTTTACTTTGACTGACTGAAGCCAAGATTAAATCTCTAACATACATACTCTGTCTTTGTGATAATGTGTTTTGGGAGTTTTAATAACCCAAACATGTCCAGGAGGCAGATTTGCCCTAAAGGGAGAAATCTATGTGATTGGTAGACACCGTGTCTGTCGACATATTACCAATGCTATTCTGTTTTTGGTCCTGACCAGACAAGCCTGCCCAAAAGAGAACCTCTGAAGGGATAGAAAAATAGCTACATGCTCTAGGTCAGTGGTTCCCAACCTTTTTCAGTTACTGTACCACCGACAGAATTTTGCTCTGATTGGAGTACCCCTGAAGTACCCCCTCATGTTAATTTCACTAGTAAGCCTATGGTGTCATGAGTGTTTTCAAGTACCCCCTGTGGAGAAGCCAAGTACCCCCAGGGGTCCTAGTACTCCTGGTTGGGAACCACTGCTCTAGGTAAACAATGTGATGTACACTGTGGATAACCAACCAAATCCACCACAGAATACCCAAACCCCATAAGGCAGTCTTCCATGGTTACATAGTTGCGATCTGAGAACCCTGGAAAATCAGATGGGGACCTCTCCAATGGACAAGCACCCTGAGGCACAAATGACACCTAAAGCAAAACAATGAAGGGGTGCTGAAGAAAAGGGAGCAGGAACACAGGGACAGGCTAAAAGGAAGTAATGGGCACTGCCAAAAAACCAAAACCTGAGACACTTCCTGCATGAGGGGTAGATTGACAAGAGGATGGAAGCGTCATCAAAACCGACATAAACATAAAATCGGTGGGCTGACCAACTATAGAAATAAACGCACTGTGAGCAGCTGGAACTAGAACGTATGCAAACAGTTGTTGTGAACAAGTCTATAACAGGACATTTAACATTTAATCATTCAACGGGATGCAACATTTAATCATTCAACGAGAAAGGCAAAAGCCTGTTATCTGGACAGCAATAAACCACGGAATGCAACCTTGCAGTGACAAACTACAACACCCAGTGGAATTTGACGTAAATGGACATTTAAATTGCTTTTCACTAGGAAAGTGCTAACAAAACAGATTTGCCTAATAGAAAAGTACAGGTGAAGAGTAGTAATTCAGTGTATTCAAGTGTAGTCTGGGTATGTAAAGCATTTATTTATAACACACCTGGAGGGTCTTTTCAGATGTGGTTGGGTTTTCACGGCTATGCCTGACGCATGCCTATTCCCCATAGTGTCACTAAAGTGACCGAAAAGGAAGGACAGGCATTCCTTAGTACATCACCACACCTACAGCTCCGGAAGAAATTAAGAGACTACTGCACCTTTCTCTTTCGTTTCCAAAAAAGTCGAAAAGGAAGGTTTTGAGTGAGGAAAAGAAGGGTTAAAATTAAGAGACCACTGCACAGTGAATGCTTCTGTTCCTCACTCAAAACTTTCCTTTTCAACTTTTTTGGAAAGGAAAGAAAAAGGTGCAGTGGTCTCAGTTTTTTCCAGAGCTGTATATCTCACAATTGAAATACCTTATCCACCTCTATTTTGCTGAGGTTTTCCTCTGGAAAAACCCTTTCTCTGAATGCTGAGATTATGTCCATCTGTCAAGGTGAGTATATAAACAATTAACCAATATGTTCAGATTGGTTTATAGATGATGGCTGATGTGTGCTGCGCAAACATGTGGTGTACAGAATTCAAAGTAATAACGTCCTGATGTCTTGAATCAACATCAGGCCAATCAGAACCTCCTGGCTCAGGGGCCCTTACCACATTTTTTTTGTTTAGTTTATAGAATGTTTAGATTTATGGACTATTAATTGAAAATGCAAATTTATTATTTATATTTGACCATGGATATTGTTTGCTTTATTAAATTTTTTATCTAGACATAATTTACTTGTTTGGCTACAACTTATTTTGGACAGGTGTTCCTACCTGTGGATTCATAGCTGATTACGTGGAAAACATGGGTGTCTTAGGATGGTGGTAGCGCACAGCTTTTGACCTTTTCTTGACATATTACTTGTCATATTTTTCATCACAGTCTCAACTCAGCTGTGGAAGTTATTTTTGTTAAGTATGTTTTATTACAGTCATTATTTCCTTATTAAGAAATCATCAGTTTTACTTTATAACCGGACATGTTTGGAGTATTATTGGAAAGGGAAGAGCATTGATCCAAGCTACGCCATTACACTCCAAAGCCAGAGGTAAAAGGAACAAATGGACCTCACAATAGTGAGGATAAAAAAAGCAGCTCTGGGCAGCACAGGAAGACAGCTCTGCCCAGTGGTTTGCTTATTTCAGTATCGTTTTACATTTCCCTCTATCATTTTCTGTTAATAAAATGCCCTCCAGGGTCTAGAATAATGGTAACCTGTCTGTTCCCTGTTTCTCTCCCTGCTACACATCATTTCCAATCATAAAAAAATTCACATTGTTGAACAAAATCTAACATTTTGTTCAACAAGTTATTGTTTTAACTCCAGTTATTGTTTTAAAAATACAGAGACAAAGAATCATTTACCCAATACTTTTGAAAACAATGCTAGCTCTCAGAGTAGCTTAAGACACCAAGCTGTAATCATGTGTTCAGGTAATCACGAGTGCAGCATTGTAGGTTGGATCAAGCTCCTCTTCATTGAATACACTTCCACTCTTCCTCAACAGACATTTGACATTACACTACAGATCAGGGCCAGGGTCAGGCCGGGAATAGTCTGTCTGTGTTCAGTCTGTGAGGAAGACAAGCTCTTTTGCTTGAGTTATAGGAATGCACGTGCATATATTAATCTGACTGTAGCTCACAGTGAACAGCTGGAAGGAACCCAGAGAGCTGGAGATGACAGTGGTACTGTTGTGCCTGTCAGAGAAGCAGTGTCAGCTGCTCTGTAATCCACTGTGCATGCCGTGCATGAGTTTGCACACCCATACAGCTGTTCCTGACTCACCGTAAACAAACCTCTGTGTTTGTACATGTGTTTGTGTGAGTCAGCACCACTCCATCCAAAAAAGGTCATTTATCGCAACCAATTACATTTTATGCAACCTCATCTTCCTGCCCACGAGACTCTGAGTCTCATTTACTAAGGCCCCATGGTGAAAGAAGTGCTGCATTAGGCGTTACAAAACTTTAGAATGAATCTCTGTCATCGTTTCCTTTCATTAAATATTAGTGCTTATTGGTGTGGGTCAAACATTGATTGACAAAAACATTTTTTGAAGCTTCTGACACTTCTGACATCTTCTGTTTCATTCGGAGAAACAGTGCTGCTATGCAGTGACTCTGAAAAAACCTACTTAAAAACAATCCCAGCCGTTGGCTGGAAAAGTATTGTTGTGTGTGTGTGTTGCATCTTGGAATGTTTCTAATCACACATGAAAAAAAGATTAATTCCATGGAATAAAGACAAATGTTTACCCCATTCTTGTCAACATGCACATTGTATATAGCCATTGCCTTTGACAGGAATTCTGAGAGTAGTTAACCACAGTCTAGTCGATGACGTGGGTTAAAGTCATCGTTAGCATTAAAACAGGCTTAAATAACGACAATGGAAAACAAATCTGTAATATTGACATTATTTCAGCCCTTAATTACAGAGAGCTGCACCTGACGGGTGAGACAGAGCTACACTCTTCACCGGTCACTATTGAAATTAATTTTCAGAAAGCCAGCTGCATCCTGCCTGTTGTTGTGTGATGCCTATTAACTCCTGTTTCAGCTGCTGCTGTGCACAGCTTATTAAAAATAGCAGAGCAGAGAAACATTTTGATCTACAACCCAGTTTTCAAAAAAGTTGGGATGGTGTGTAACATTTATTAGAAAATAGTACGAAGACAATTCAAATGTTGAAACTGAGAAGTGTTATTGTTTCTTGAAAAATGTATGGCCACTTTGAATTTGATGCCAGCAACACATTTCAGAAAAGCTGGGACAGGGGCAACAGGTCATGAAACTAACTTTGAAAAAAAATCTCACAGCTAATTAGGTCAATTGGCAACAGGTCAGTAACATGATTGGGTGTAAAAAGAGCATCCCAGAGAGGATGAGTCTTTCAGAAGTGAGGATGCAGATGGGTTCGCCACTCTGTGAAAGACACTGCATTGAAAACAGACATATTCTGTAGTGTAGTGGGCTCAGGAAAAATTCTGAAAACCATTGTCTGTGAACACAGTACATCGCTGCATCCACAAATGGAAGTTAAAACTCTACCATGCAAAGAAAAAAACAGATACAAACAAGATCCAGAAAAGACACCATCTTCTCTGGGCCTGAGCTCATTTAAGAAGGACTGAGGTGAAGTGGAAAACTGTCCTCTGGTCTGACAAATCAAAATTGAATGAAATTATTTTTGGGAATCATGGACACCGCATCCCCCGAGCCAAAGAGGAGAGGGACCATCCGGCTTGTTATCAGTGCACAGTGAAAAAGCCAGCATCCGTGAGGGTATGGGGGGTGCATTAGTGCACATGGCATGGATGACTTGCACATCTGTGAGAACACCAATAATGCTGAACAATATATACAGGTTTTGGAGCAAAATATGCTGCCATCCAGAAAACGTCTTTTTCAGGGAAGTCCTTGATTATTTCTGCAAAACAATGCCAAACCACATTCTGCACATATTACAACAGCTCTTTGTACTATTTTCTATTGAATATAGGGTTTAAGTAACTTGCACAACATTGTATTCTGTTCTTTATGTTTTACAACATTTTTGGAAACAGGGTTGTATTACAGACTGACTTCTGTAGCAGTTACTCTTAATTTAGGGGAAGCTTGTTACTTTTAAGCTTACTAAAAAAGTTAAGCAGTATGTTTATGTTTACTTGCTAATCTGTCTTAGTAGCTACAGCTAAGACAACAAGCCAGATTGTAAGCAATGCCCAGTCATGCATGTATTGAGCAGTGCAGTGTTCACAATCAATCAAATGTATTATATAAAACCATTTTTACATCAGCAGTTGTCACAAAGTGCTTTATATTGACACCTAGTGTGAAACACCAAAGACCAAACAACAGTTAATGCACAGTGGCTAGGAAAAACTCCTTAATAGGGTTCAAAACAAGGAAGAAACCTAGACAAGAACCCGAATCTGAGTGGTGACCAGTCCTCTTCTGGCAATGATGTGTGAAGATGATAAGAGTACATATCTTTTTGGGCCATGTCAATGTTTTTGCATGATCAGAAGAAAAGCAGGTAAATCAATGCAACTGGGCTTTGACCAGAGTCCTTAAACAGAATCCAAGTTTGCAGCTTAACCAGGTAGACAAGATCAGAGACAATCAGGTGGGGTGTGGGCAGTGGCTGGATCACAACATTTAGTGTTGACTCATATATTCTTTGTGGAAGCAAGCATGATAAATATGTAACGTTATTTTCAGCAAGTTGTGTTGATGCATTGATGACTCTGCTAATAGTGGTACCCTCAAAGCACTGGCTTAGTGTTACTAGGTAGCTACTCGCTAAAAATAAATGGCTTGTTGTTAGCATGTATTATTTAAGCAATAATGCACAGGGGAATGTGGTATATGGCTAATATACTGGAGCTAAGATCCGTTCTATGGCACAATGCATTGCAGAGTGCCTGGACACAGCACTTAGCCATGGTATATTGGCAATATACCACAAACCCCAAGATGACTAAACGCTACTATGAACTTGATAATAACACAGTTAGAGCAGTAAAAAGTGATGTGATTTCATACCCCATGGTATACGGTCTCAGGGGGTTGTGATATCAGCCATTCAGGATTCAAAGCACCCGGTATATAATAAAAAATGTTGTGCTTACTATTAATTTAGTTTTCTTGTTTTGCATGCATAAGAGACATTATGTGCTATTGCATGAAATTTTAATGTTACAATACAGTCTTGTTTGTAGGTTTGCTAACATTTCTAGCTGGCTACCTCTGGATAACAACATTAACAGGCTTGCTAGAAGCTAAGTATTACAGTTTGGGAATTTCCTATTGCACAGTTTGTTGGTTAGGGACAGGCACCACAATTAATAATAGTGATTTTGCAGCCACCTGTCAATTTTCTCGATATTTTGCGACTATCTTCCATAATTTCATAAAATATACAAATAACTTAAAAACTTTATAATGTATTTATATAATTTTATCCCAACTCCATCAACTACACCTAGCATAAATATTGTTATTGTTAGCATGTTTCATGTAGACATTACATTTCTGTTTTTAAAACTTTCCGTGTTGAATCTGTCATTCAAAAGCTGTTTTTTCGAAGCATATCATTAGCAGTTACCACAAGTATACAGGCTTTTTAATTTAGTTCTTTTTTATTATATTTTATTTGTTTTTTTAAATAATTTAATGAAATTACATTTAATTAAATAAACTATTCTGTAGAAGTCTGAACATTGGGTGTCTTATCACAATAGAAAAACAAACAACATTCTGCCTTGAAGTAATTTGTTGAAAAACGTATTCTCGTGATATGCAAATTAGCGGACATTTATAGGTGCCTTATGCAGCATTTTCCATTTAAAATACCCGAAAATAACCCTTACATATCATCAGTTAATGTTCAAAAACAGTCTCTGGCAGAGTGTCAGGACTGACACTATTCCCAGTGCCATGATTGCAAGTAAAACGTAGAAGGCTGGGATGTTTGTAAGCATGCACTTCCTTGAAGGTGAGTGAGATAAAGGCCAATGACAAGCTCTGTTTGGGTTCATGTGGCCTACAATGAACGCTCCAGAAACGAAAATATACAGAAGCAACACAAGCATAAGACAAAGCAGAGTAAAACAAGAGTATATTTTGCATTTGATGGCGAGAGCTGAAGTTTGTGTGAACAGTGATGCAGAGTTGGCTACCTTTCTACTTGACAAGTAGGTTACATGACCTCACAGTGATGCAGAGTTGGCTACCTTTCTATTTGACAAGTAGGTTACATGACCTCAGTTGGCTACATAGTCAAGGAAAGCAATGTGTAAGTTACTAGATTAATGATGACAGAGAAACAATTATACTACATAGAAAATAACTCAATGTTATTGTTTATTTTATTTGTATGAGCACAGATACATTTTAGGAAGGTTTCTCCAAAGTCTTTGGTCGAGACAATAAAGCTAACGTTAGCCAGCTAAGTTGTGTCTGAGCACCAGGCTTGGAATTTCGTCATTTTAGGGGCAAGGCCATTTGGCCTTCGGTGTCACAAAAATGTTTATAGCACGAAGGCCATTGAGTGAAATAGGAGGATTTGGAACTTACAAATAAACAACTTGAATTGCTGATAAGAAAAAACACACTATAAACTTTTTAAATATCATACTTAGGTTTTGGTATGTCGTCTAGAAGTTCGCCTACTGATGTATGTTTTTGTAAATTAAATAAAAATTCCAAAACGGAGAGGTTTGATTCAGTTAAGCACTAAATAAGTCATCTATTGTTCGATAACTAGCTAGCTTGCTTACCTGTGTGTAGTCCGTTCTTGTGGTTGTTCTCAGTTGCAAACTACAAACAAACTTACAAATAAAAAACTGACTGTTGACCGTAAGATTCTGACAGTAGCAGTGGCACAAAAGCCATGGTGTCCGTAGGGTGTACAATGATTTTCGGGGCTTCATGGTCAGAGCGAAGGGCAACGACAATTCCTACGCTGCTAAGCTCACTCTTTGATTACATTTCTTACAACTTGGTGTTCTCTGCAAAATGTTAAGAACAACAAACATGCATTGTGGATTGTTTGACCAAACCTAATGTATATGTGAATATTGCTTGGAATTAACCAATTATATTGCCTTTTAGCTAGATTTAGCCTTGTGCAAACTGGTCAAAGTGTGCATTGTTCCAGTTAGCGCAAGCTAGCACGATTATGGTTCGCTAGCCATCAACAAGTCTCTGAAACATGACAATGCATCTAACGCAATAGATAGCCAAGAAGACATTTTGATTGATTTAAATGTTTACTTTGCTTATTCTGTGCTCCCAGTTATGTTAAGGGCCCATCAACTTTAACCCCATATGAAACAAAAGTCTGTGTTCATTGCTCCAGCATCGACTGTTGGAGGTGACACTGATTTAGACTGGTTAGTATGCTCATAGTTAGCAATGATAGTGTCAGATCCTAACAGAGTTGTAGAACCGATATTCAACTCACTGCCGATTGGTGTTAAAGTGGCATTAAAGTTGAATAGTGCACCTTTAAGAACATTTTGCCTTATTTGCATACTATAATAGTTAAATAAATAAAACTTTTAATATAAAAATATCTTGTATTTATGACTACTTTCAACTGGTAAAGTTTCAGTCTGATAAGAGTAATGTAAAAAAAAGTATTAGATGGTGGTGCCTGGCCT
Organism: Esox masquinongy; assembly: GCA_016801175.1. Classification (NCBI taxonomy): domain Eukaryota; kingdom Metazoa; phylum Chordata; class Actinopteri; order Esociformes; family Esocidae; genus Esox; species Esox masquinongy. Next base: position 34,637 of record JACXGI010000917.1, read on the forward strand.
TACTGTAGCTAACTAAATATTGGAACCAAGAATCAGTTATAATTAGAGTTCTGCGGGGTAAGAAATATTTACAGTTGATTTTGTTTTTTCATCTACAAACAAAAACTACTACAGATATACAGATCATATACAGATCATCTCGATGACACTTGGCAACTGGTTCACCCAGTTGAGCATTGTGCGTCAGGACCTCAAAACAGCGCGTGGTGTGTGAAAATGCCATCTTAGCATTACGGCGCAATTTGTACTAAGCCAGTCAGTAGGCCTACTTATTGAAATTCTCAGGTCTGTTGCCAAAAACAAATGTCTCGGCTTTGTTGCCGACATGCTTTTCAGATGTCTGGCCAAGAGTACAAAGCCATACACAGCCAACAAACACAATTCTAGTCTTGCACAACCCCATTCCCAGACCACCGAGGAGGAGAGAGGCTGTGGCCAAGGCAGGAAATTACCAGGGTGTATGCCCCAACGGGAAACTGAGTTTGATTTCATTTTTCATCAGCCAGCTAATAGGTTGCTGGGTGGTGGTTTTCAACCGGTTAAAGGTAAAGAATAAGAGGGTTGGGGGAAGGGAAGGGAAGGGCAAAATAACTGGACTGGCATGATGTTTTCTGCTTCCAGGAATTGTGTACAGATCCTTGCAACATGGGGCCGTGCATTATCATGCTGCAACATGAGGTGATGGTCGTGGATGAATGGCACAACAATGGGCCTCAGGATCTCGTCACGGTATCTCTGTGCATTCAAAATGCTATCAATAAAATGCACCTGTGTTCGTTGTCCATAAAATGCACCTGTGTTCGTTGTCCAAAAATGCACCTGTGTTCGTTGTCCATAACACACGCCTGCCCATACCATAACCCCACCGCCACCATGGGCCACTCAATCCACAACGTTGACATCAGCAAACCGCTCACCCACACGACGCCATATACGCTGTCTGCCATCTGCCCTGTACAGTGAAAACCGGGATTCATCTGTGAAGAGAACACCTTTCCAAAGTGCCAGATGCCATCGAATGTGAGCATTTGCCCACTCAAGTCGGTTACGACGACGAACTGCAGTCAGGTCGAGACCCCCATGAGGACGACGAGCATGCAGATGAGCTTCCCTGAGATGGTTCCTGACAGTTTGTGCAGAAATTCTTTGGTTATGCAAACCGATTGTTGCAGCAGCTGTCCAGGTGGCTGGTCCCAGACGATCTGAAGATGCTAGATGTGGAGGTCCTGGGCTGGTGTGGTTACACGTGGTCTGCTGTTGTGAGGCCGGTTGGATGTACTGCCAAATTCTCTGAAACGCCTTTGGAGACGGCTTATGGTGGAGAAATGAACATTCAATTCACGGGCAACAGCTCTGGTGGACATCCCTGCAGTCAGCATGCCAATTGCACGCTCCCTCAAAACTTGCGACATCTGTGGCATTGTGCTGTGTGATGGAACTGCACATTTTCGAGTGGCCTTTTATTGTAGCCAGCCTAAGGCACACCTGTGCAATACTCATGCTGTCTGATCTGCATCTTGATGTGCCACACCTGTGAGGTGGATGGATTATCTCGGCAAAGGAGAAGTGCTCACCAACACAGATTTAGACAGATTTGTGAGCAATACTTGAGAGAAATAGGCCTTTTGTGTACGTAGAGAAAGTATTAGATCTTTGAGTTCAGCTCATGATGAATGGGGGCAAAAACAAAAGTGTTGCATTTATAATTTTGTTCAGTGTATGTATACTATTCTCCTACAGTTGAATGTGAATCCCATAAGAAATAAAAGACATGTGTTTTGCCTGCTCACTCATGTTTTCTTTACAAATGGTACATATATTACCAATTATCCAAGGTTATGCAAACATTTGAGCACAACTGTACACTTAAAACTATCTAGGCAGCCGCTTTAGTGGTACAGCCCAGCTAGGACAAAAATGTGTAGGTCAAATTGTGTTGTTAGCAGGCTTGGCATAGTTCAAAATGCCAATTCAATTATTGATTTGAAGCAGTAAACAGGATACAAAATTGATATATGAATGTATATTAACAGACATTTTATTAATTTACATTAAGGGACATTCAAAGGCCTCTTCTGCTCCATTTTACTGCACAGTCACTACAAATACAGTTGTAGTTATATACATATACAGGTGCATATAAAAAATGTGAATGTCGTGGAAAAGTTTTTTTTTTTTTTAGTGACACCATATATTCTCAATTTATTACACATAAAGTGAAACATTTCAAGCCTTTTTTTGTTTCAATCTTGATGATTATGGCTTAAAGCTCTTGGAAATCAAAAATCCAGTATCTCAAAATATTAGAATAAAAAATGTACAATACTGAAATATCAACCTGAGAAGAGCTCTAATCCAAGATCTGAGCTTCTCAAATATTACAAACTTGATCAGAGCCATTATGGACATGTTCATTCTTACACTTGCATTTATTCAAATTTCCCATGCTCATTGTCTGCTTACAGACAACAGGAGCTGTTGAGCAAGCAACCCAGGCAGCTGCTCTTGGTTGTCTCTAATTGGGGACCCTATGTCACGTCCTGGCTATGCCTCTAGCCATCTCTGCGCTGGGCTGGGTCGTAGCCATGACCGGACTGAAAGTGGTGCCTCTTGGCATCTTTAAATCCATTTTGGTCTCCCCAATTGGAGGCAGGTGTAGATTGTTGCCTCCAATTGGGGAACCTATTTAGGTTTAATGTTTGTCCACACCCGTTGTGGATTATTGTGGTTTGTTTTGTACTTGCTGCCCAATGTCACTGGTTGCTGCTTTGCTTTTGTTTTATTTAATTGAACTATGGATTATTACACTCTCGTCTCTGTGCCTGTATCCTGCCACCACAACCATGACACCCTATTTTAGTTGCCCATTAAGTTTGTTACGTTGTGGTTCATTGTTTGCTTTGGTTGACGCAGTAGTTCACGGCTGTGACTCGCCTTGATTTCTTTTTTGTTTTGTACATAGTATAAGGAATTAAAGGATGTTCTCTGACTCTCGTACTGCTCCACGTGTCCTGCCTACTTACAGCAGTGACAAGTACTATGTTATTGGTTTCAGATCAATGCAGAGATCCTGAGCATTACAACTCGTCCCCTGAAAGCGAAGTTTAAGTCAGTTGATCAAAGTATTCCAAGCCAAAGGAGAGGTAAAACTGGAGAACACTGCTAACATCATGCAGATTTTTGTCACATTTGTGTTTTTATCCACTTGAGTTATTCATCTAATTCTTACAAGATCAAAGAAGAGCGGGGAGGTAGTGATGAGTGACAGGCGAAATTCAGGGACCATGCAAGGGAGAGGAGGAGAAAATGGAGATTGATGGAATGTGTTTGTGGAAAGAGATTGTGAGGGAGAATTGAAAAATGTTATCTTAGTGCCGACTTTCATTTTAAAACAGTGTATGCTGAAGTCCCTTATCTACCTAGGAGAATACGTAAAGGATTGTATTAGGGAGTGCTTGGTATGGTTCAACAATGATGAATTTATGTCAGTACTTGTTTTGATACATTTGCTTAAAGACCAGAATAGACCTGAGTGTGGCCTAGAGTGGTCTTGCAGTCTAAGCTGCTGCCTCAGGTGCACACGTACTTCCGCAACATGAATCTGACCTACTGTTCTTTCACAAATATGCTCTCCTCTATCTTTGACCACTTTCCTGTCCAATAAAGCATAAAGCGCTTCAAATAAAGGGAAGAAACAGTGAACTGTGCCTTACCGTTTACCTTATCTTTGTCTCTTATGTTGCGTCATTTAGGACAGCCAGGCTGACAAGGCTGTGAAGGACCTTGAGCAGTTTAAAATGTAAATATCTTATATATAATATTCATAAAGAAGATCCCCATCATCCACTAGAGGATACAGTTGTAGTCATCAAAGATGTGAAGGTAGTGAATGAACTGAATCCAGTCGTATCTGTTTGTGCAGTACTTTTGATATATGCACTTTACTTCAGCTGCCCTAAGTTTAACTTTTGAAGTGTTCCAGAGAATACTAATACATCTATTTCATCACAGCATGCCTACTAATGTTATGTGAAGGAACGGAAAAAATTAGTAGTACCGGAACACCGTTCCAAGTCAACCACTGGTTATAGGACTTACCCCCTCTCTCAGTTAACATTTCAATTTGCAGGAACTTGAATTACATTTTGAAGTAACTCAGATAAGTTACTTCAATCCAATTATATGCTATTATTTGAGACTAATTATGAGGATGTAGCTGCATAATATTTTACTTTTCAGTGAAGTAAATTCCTGAATTTGGGTATATTTTTCAAATCAGGTCTCACTGAGGTAAATTATTGATCTGATTGCAATAAAATAACACAAGTATCATTTACTTGTGGGTACGCTGCCATATGGGTGGCCAGGGGCCTCGACGGACAAGACCCGGGCGGCAGGGTCTGGGGACGTGGAACGTCACCTCTCTGTGGGGGAAGGAGCCAGAACTTGTGGGGGAGGTGGAGCGCTATCAGTTAGATCTGGTGGGGCTTACATCCACGCACAGCCTCGGTTCTGGAACCGTACTCCTGGATAGGGGGATGGACTCTATTCTTCTCTGGAGTTGCCCAGGGTGTGAGGCGCCGGGCGAGGGTTGGGATACTCACAAGCCCCCAGCTGAGTGCCGCTATGTTGGAGTTTACCCCGGGGGATGAGAGGGTCGCCTCCCTACGCCTACGGGTTGTGGGGGGGGGAACTCTGACTGTTGTTTGCGCATATGCCCCGAACAGCAGTTTGGAGTATTTGGCCTTCTTGGAGATCCTGAATGGAGTCCTGTATGGGGCTCCAGTAGGGGACTCCATAATTCTGCTGGGGGACTTCAACGCGTACGTGGGCAATGATGGAGACACCTGGAGAGGCGTGATAGGGAGGAACGGCCTCCCTGATCTGAACTCGAGTGGTCATTTGTTGTTAGAGTTCTGTGCTAGTCATGGATTATCTATAACGAACACCATGTTCGAACATAAGGATGCTCATAAGTGTACGTGGTATCAGAGCACCCTAGGCCGAAGGTCGATGATTGATTTTGTGATCGTGTCATCGGATCTGAGGCCGCATGTTTTGGACACTCGGGTAAAGGGAGGGGCGCAGCTGTCAACCGATCACCATCTGGTGGTGAGTTGGGTCAGGGGGTGGGGGAAGACTCTGGACAGACCGGGAAAGCCCAAACGGGTAGTGCGGGTGAACTGGGAACGTCTGGAGGAGGCCCCCATCCGAAAGATCTTCAACTCACACATCCGGCGGAGCTTTTCTGGCATCCCTGTGGAGGTTGGGGGCATTGAACCTGAGTGGTCGATGTTCAAAGCCTCCATTGCCGAAGCTGCGACGGGGAGCTGTGGTCTAACGGTCTTAGGTGCATCAAGGGGCGGTAACCCTCAAACAGCCTGGTGGACACCGGTGGTCAGGGAAGCCGTCCGACTGAAGAAGGAGGCCTTCTGGGATATGTTATCCCAGTGGACTCCGGAGACGGTTGCAGTGTACCGATGGACCCAATGGGCTGCGACCTCTGCTGTGAAAGAGGCAAAACAGCGGGTGTGGGAGGAGTTCGGGGAAGCCATGGAGAAGGACTTTCGGTCGGCGCCAAGGTGCTTCTGGAAAACCGTCCGCCACCTCAGGAGGGGAAAACGGGGAACCATCCAAGCTGTGTACAGTAAGGATGGGACACTGTTGACCTCAACTGAGAAGGTAATTGGGCGATGGAAGGAACACTTTGAAGAACTCCTAAATCCCACTAACACGCCCTCTATAGTGGAGGCAGAGCTGGAGGCTGATGGGGAAGCATCGTCAATCTCCTTGGCAGAAGTCACTGAGGTAGTCAAACAACTCCACAGTGGCAAAGCTCCGGGGATTGACGAGATCCATCCAGAAATGTTGAAAGCTTTGGATGTGGAGGGGATGTCTTGGATGACACCCCCCTTCAACATTGCGTGGGAGTCGGGGACAATGCCAAAGT
>JACXGI010000917.1:40686-110127 GCA_016801175.1 Esox masquinongy
TCAGATTGAAGAGGAACAATGCGGATTCCGTCCTGGTCGCGGAACAACCGACCAGCTCTTTACTCTTGCAAGGATCCTGGAGGGGGCCTGGGAATATGCCCATCCAGTCTACATGTGTTTTGTGGATCTGGAGAAGGCGTATGACCGGGTCCCCCGGGAGATACTGTGGGAGGTGCTGCGGGAGTATGGGGTGAGGAGGACCCTTCTGAGGGCTATCTAATCGCTGTACGTCCAAAGTGAGAGCTGTGTTCGGGTTCTCGGTTGTAAGTCGGACTTGTTCCAGGTGGGGGTTGGCCTCCGCCAGGGCTGCGCTTTGTCACCAATCCTGTTTGTAACTGTCATGGACAGGATATCGAGGCGTAGTCGGGGTGGGGAGGGGTTGCAGTTCGGTGTGGGCTGGGGATCTCATCGCTGCTTTCTGCGGATGATGTGGTCCTGATGGCATCATCGGTCTGTGACCTTCAGCACTCACTGGACCGGTTTGCAGCCGATTGCGAAGCTTATGGGATGAGGATTAGCACCTCTAAATCTTAGGCCATGGTTCTCAGCAGGAAACCGATGGAGCGCCTCCTCCGGGTAGGGAATGAGGCGTTACCCTAAGTAAAGGAGTTCAAGTATCTCGGGGTCTTGTTCGCGAGTGAGGGGACAATGGAGCAGGAGATTGGCCAGAGAATCGGAGCAGCGGGGGCGGTATTGCATTTGCTTTACCACACCGTTGTGACGAAAAGAGAGCTGAGCCGGAAGGCAAAGCTCTCGATATACCGGTCAATTTTTGTTCCTACCCTCACCTATGGTCATGAAGGCTGGGTCATGACCGAAAGAACTACATCGAGAGTACAAGCGGCTGAAATGGGTTTTCTCAGAAGGGTGGCTGGCGTCTCCCTTAGAGATAGGGTGAGAAGCTCAGTCATCCGTGAGGAACTCGGAGTAGAGTAACTTTGCACCGAAAGGAGCCAGTTGAGGTGGTTCGGGCACCTGGTAAGGATGCCCCCAGGACGTCTCTCTAGGGAGGTGTTCCAGGCACGTCCAGCTGGGAGGAGACCTCGGGGTAGGTCCAGGACTAGGTGGAGAAATTATATTTCGACACTGGCCTGGGAACGCCTCGGGATCCCCCACTCAGAGCTTGCAAATGTGGCTCGGGAAAGGGAAGTTTGGGGTCCCCTGCTGGAGCTGCTGCCCCCGCGACTCGATACCAGATAAGCGGATGAATATGAGATGAGATGAAAAGTATCATTTACTTAATCATTACATTTATTCAAAAGCATGTATTTGCTTTGAAAAAATTTAATAATTTCAAGTTGAAGTTTCAAGTATATTTCTCTCACGCACAGAAGAATATAATACTTTGCTTGTGACAAGATAAAAAAAAAATTCTGGTAAATCCAATTACTATTTTTTTCCATTGTAAGTATTAACAATGCCCTCACAGAAAAAAATGTAATAAAAATGTAATAGTCCGTAAGACTTCATTCTGCTCTTCCTGACTTTATTACAGTACTAGATATAGCTGACAAAATAAGATACTTAAATAATGTGAAACATCCAGATGCTTTAATGAGTGTTATCAGACAGATTAACTGACTGTATAATTACACGTTAGTTACAAGTTAGTATCATATGTAAATCCTGTGTATCAACTACTAGTTCCATTGTACATAAGTGGATTTTACTTGTACTGTGTTGTGTATTACTGTGTCCCCCTTTTGCCGCCAAAACAGCCCTAACCAATCGAGGCATGGATTCCACTAGACCTCTGAAGGTGTGCTGTGGTATCTGGCACCAAGTCATTAGCAGCATATCCTTTAAGTCCTGTAAGTTGCGAGGTGGGGCTTCCATGGATCAGACCTGTTTGTCTAGCACATCCCACAGATGCTCAATTGGATTGAGATCTGGGGAATTTGGAGGCCAAGTTAACACCTTGAACTCGTTCCTGTGTTCCTCAAACCATTCCTTAACCATTTTTGCTTTGTGGCAGGGCACATTATCCTACTGAAAGAGGCCAATGCCATCAGGGAACTATATAGCTTTTCTTTCTCCTTTTACGAAGATTGATGGTCATTGATTTCATCCTCTATGCTGTAACGTCTGCTTCGCGTGGCACCGCAGCTCCTCTTCCTATCCGGCGCTCCACCTCGCCGGTGTACTAACCACCGGCCGGAAAGTGATGGGCGGCAGCGCTCCCAGAGGACGCACCTGTTTTCACTTAGTCATTAGTTCAGTATATATTGGTTCTGTTAGTCACAGTACAGCATGGATTATTGTTTCTTGTATCTGAACGTGAGGTGCATACAACTGATACCAAAATACAGAAAGTATTGAACAGTCTTTGCTTGAGTTGTTTCTTTTTTCCACTGCATAATTTTTACGCACGCTTGGCACTCGCACCGTCACATACAGTCTCCTTGAGTTATCTGAAAGGCTATTTGATACGTTATTATTACTATTATTACATTTCTGAGAGCACCAAATTCATAATTTCACAACCTAGAAACAACAACAAAACTTAACCATTCTCCTCTGCCTTATATTCCAAGATATTAAAACACTTACAGCATGAAAACACTGAGGGTGGCAATGTATTCCTCTCTAATATCAACTTTCAGTTTATTCTTTTCCCCATCCTGGAATGTTTCCAACCACAGATGGAAAGAAAGAGGGCAATTCCATAGAATACCATATTGGATGGCGAGGAGACTTGGCACGACAGTACAGATGTACAGTACAGTACATGTTTCTCCCTTTCCCCATAATTTCCCCATTGCTCTGCATTTAGTTCTAGAAATGTGCACATGATAAAATCAGATGATAAGATAAACTGTATCACCCAATAAGCTGTTTATTCAACAGCATTCTTACAATTTTTTCACATTAAAGTCATTTGCAGACATTCTTATCCAGAGCTATAGTGAGTGAAAACATTTTCATCCTGGCCCCTCATGGGTATCAAACGCTTTGCTCTACAAACAGAGCTACCATGGACATTGTTTCATGTACTATACTTTAGGATGTAAATGTTTTCCTCTTTGTTAAATTGTGCGTGAAGATATTTACGTTTTACTATCCTGGTCCAGGAACAAAATACATGCAAGGATAATAAGTAAGTTAGGCCTATGGGAAAAGTTCAAATTGAGGTTGAATTAGGGTGAGGAGTTAAAACCACTGGTTAATGTTAGGTAGGAGTAGGTTTGGGTTAAGGACAGGGACGCCGTCAGGAATCCCAGGGCCCGGGACAGAATTTAACGTTTAGGACCCAAACCACGGGCCAAAAAATAAAGAAATAGTAATTATATTACTGTAAAAAAAAACAGGTCATAAACGTTTTATTGTTTAAAGCTTTAATTCATAACTAGGCTGCATTCAAATCCCTTTGTTTTCAACACAGGTAATTGTCACATCTTTTCAATTCATAAACTACGCAGTCCCAATCAGCCATTACTTAACTGCTACAGTACACATTTTGACCTTCTCTTTTAGATTTGGCCTTTCTGTGCTCCTAGTTTTGGTTACATGGCGGCAATGTTTTAGCCAGATAGCTACAGTACTGTAGTTAGACAAATTTACATTGGTTAAGTTGAACATTTTTTTTAAGCTGCACTAGGTAAGATTTTTTCAGTAAAAAAACAATTGCAGCATTTTGCAGTTACTCACCAGTCAGAAAGCGGTTCATCCCCAATGCCCAATAGAGAAAGATGTTCCGAAGAAAAATGGAATTACCCTTCCAAAAAAAAGCTCTAACTCAGAGTTCGACGTTCTTCTTAGCCTTGCTAATGTTACCTTTGGGTTCCTGGTTGCTAGCTATAGAGAGTTGGTCTAAGTCTTCTTTTGCTTCTTTGCCGTTTTCGTAGTGTATGCTGTAGTAGACAAGGGAGGAATTGACAGTTTGTCGTCCTGGTCCGTAGCTGCCATTTTAGTTTCTTACAGTAAGTGAACTTCGCTCCCTATGGCATACTTATGATTTATATTTCATCCAGGTAAAACGCGTGTTCCCAAAGTAAGCCAAGGAGGAAAGCTTGCCTCGCCCAAGGAATTAGCAGCATGCTCCAAAAAATATTAATTGACATTGAAATTATGTTTTTGTTCAGAAGAAACCCGACGTAGTGAGGCTTTAACAAAGTTGTGTTGGCGCTGGTGTTAGGGTATCATTCTGATTGGCTGTAGGTGTTAGGGTATCATTGATTGGCTGTTGGTAGAACAAACCATTTTTACAGAAAAAGGTTTAATCATAACGCTGTATGAAAAAAAACAGCAGAGAGAAAAAATATGAATCCCTTCATCGATGCAATTATTCTGTTTAATAACTGTGTAACTTTCTTAATAGTGCTGAACACTAACATTGACTGACTAATTAATAATTATATTTAAGCCAACCAAATGGGTCCCCCCAGGCCTGGGCCCGGGACAACGTTCACGGTTGTCCCCCCCTGTTGGCATCTCTGGTTAAGGATTAGGGTCAGAGTTAGGAAAATAAGATATTAAATTGAAATAATTTATGCATATAATGTATGTATATAATTCAAATAAATTGGCCCAAATTTCAGAAAATTGGGTATTATCTGTTGATCCAATTGACATTGTAAAATTATCAACTATATTATACAAGGCATATGCTTAAAGTATGTAGAATTTTTGTACTGAAATATCTGAAATTCCCCCTCTTAATAGTTCAAAAGAAAAAAAGGTTTTAGATTGGCCGTGTCGAAGTCCTGACTTGAACCACATCAAAATGCTGTGGCAGGGCCCTAAACGAGCAGTTCATACAAGCAGTTCATACTCGAAAACCCTCAAATGTCGCTAAATTACAGCAATTCTTCAATGAAGAGTAGGCCAGGATTGCTCCATAGTGATGTGAAAGGCTGATCTCCAATTATAAGAGGTGTTTGGTTGCAGTTTTTGCTACTAAAGATAAGTTATTAAGTTCAGGGGGGCAATTGTTTTTTCACTCGGGTCTAGTTGGTAACAGTTTTTTTTAAATAAATAAAATTCTAAATTCAACACTGAATTCTGTGTTTACTCAGGTTCTTTTCAACCTTTATTACATGTATATATTAAGATCTGACAACATTCAGTGTGACAAATATGAAATAATAGAGGAAATCAGGAATGGGGAAAATACTTTTTCACAGCACTTTATGTAAAATAACTTTCACAGCTTTAGTAAGATAGTTGACCAAATGTGAAAGTGAATATGTATAGCAGCACAAGATGGAGTTTGTTTTGTGGAATATAATTTTTTTTATAAATCTCCATTTATAGAAAGAAAAGCAAATATCCAGCCAATGTCCATTGTAGAACCAACTTCGCTGGATTAGGGAGAGTTGGTTGAATGCCATTGGTTGTTGCTGATAATCTTCTTGATTCAAATGGAGGTTAAATTCTACTTGTAGCCAGTGTCAATTTGAGATTTTGGAGGGGGGAGACAGGATTAAAAACACATATTTGTCATGGACAATACACTAGGCTAATTATGCAATTATGAATTTTAAAATGCAACATTTAATACAGCAATCCACACAAAACGGTCCTGGACTTTGATCCAAATCACTGTGTCAAAGCAGTAGACAACCCTGTTTCCCCAAAAATTGGAACGCTAAAATGCAAATAAAAACAGAATGCAATGATGTGCAAATCATATATCCCGATATTGGGATAAATGATTTGCAAATAGTACAAAGACAACATATCAAATGTTGTAACTGAGAAATTTTACTGTTTTTGGAAAAATACATGTCCATTTTAAATGTGATGACAGCAACATGTTTCAAAAAAGTGGGGACAGGGGCATGTTTACCACTGTGTTGCATCACATGTTTTTTTACCAATACTCTGGAACTTGGGAACTGAGGAGACCAATTGCTGTAGTTTTGAAAGTGAAATGTTTTCCCATTCTTGCTTAATACAGGATTTCAGCTGCTCAACAGCTCAGGGTCTCCTTTGTTGGAGTTTTCATTTCATAATGTGCCAAATGTTTTCAATGGGTAACAGGTCTGGACTGCAGGTAAGCCAGTTTAGCACACAGACTCTTTTACTAGGGAGCCATGCTGTTGTAATAAGTGCAGAATGTGATTTGGCATTGGCTTGCTGAAATAAGCAAGGCCTTCCCTGAAAAAGACATCATCTGAATGGCAGCATATGTTGCTCCAAAATGTATACATTGCTCAGCATTAATAGTGACTTCACAGATGTGCAAGCAGGGTTGGGTAGGTTACATTTTAAATGTAATCCGTACAGTTACAAGTTACCTATCCACATTTTTAATAAGTAACGTCACTTTTTGATTACTCAAACTCAGTAACATAATCTGATTACTTTGAATTACTTTTAGATTACTTTCATATTAAGAGGCATTAGAAAACGCGTTTGCAATCGTGAACACCCGCACACAAATACGTTTATACTAGCGCGAACTTAACCTGCAATTATTAGGGCTACCAGCGATGGATTTGCAAAACGTAAATGAAAGAAACTGTGACTACACACCTGCACTCTCATCTTAAAGTGAAAGTCGTCAGCAGCTAATGCTAACAAATGAACGCAATTGTCTGAGATGCAAAGCAGGCAGAATCACATGGCCTACCTGTATGGACTGAGTTGAGTTGGCTACATCAGTGCAATCATCCTTCGGCAGAATGCATCCCAACACACCTTTTCTCCTCAAATATCCGTGATAAATTCCATATGTTTCATCTTTAAGGCAGCATCGTGTTACAGCTATCTAACAAATATTGGCCTAATCTTCTAAACAATTCCTGTCTGAGTTGTTCAGTGCAACTCTTCCTGGCATTGCTCGGTGCATTTGACAAATAAACCTGGAAACCTGAAAAAAGCTTGTCGCCTATCATTGTTCTCAAAAAGATGTGTTGATAGTAGATAACTAAATCACATTTTATATGGGTCGGCTAATATTATCGTAGATATACTGTACTGTGTTTTTACCAGCCACCCAATCAACCAAAATTAAACTAGCGCTTCTATTCATTGGTCACTAATCTGCGCGCCCACCTTTGCTCGCATGATGATCACACACAACTGAGGCGCGCAATTGTTATTTTCATTCAAAACATTTAAAAACAAAATCAAGTATGCAACGTGTCGTAATTATTTCTCGCACCTAATCTTTTTCAATTGAAGTAATCCAAAAGTAATCATATTTTTTTTCAAAAGTATCTGTAATCCGATTACAATATTTTAGTTGGTAATGTAACGGATTACATTTACTGATTTTTTTGTAATCCGTTACCCAAACTACTAACTAATACACATTGTGAATTTGTCCAACTAACCTTTTTTGTCCCTGAAAGAGACAAAGTGCTGTAATTTTTACTTGTAATCCGTTACTTCCCAACTCTGTGTGCAAGTCACCCATGCCATGTGCACTAATGCAACCCCATACCATCATAGATGCTGGATTTTGAACTGTGCCCTGATAACAAGTCAGATGGTCCCTCTCCTCTTTAGTCCGGAGTACGTGGCATCCATGATTCCCAAAAATAATTTCAAATTTGGATTAGTCAGACCACAGGACAGTTTTCCACTTTGCCTCAGTCCATCTTAAATGAGCTCAGGCCCAGAGAAGGCAGCGGCGGTTATGGATCTTGTTTATATCTGTTTTTTTCGTTGCATGGTAGAGTTTTAACATGCATTTATAGATGCAGCAACATACTGTGTTCACAGACAATGGTTTTCAGAGGTGTTCCTGAGCCAATGCAGTGATGTCCACTACAGACCAACAGGTTTAGTTTTTTAGCATTACACAACTTTTCCAGTCTTGTTGCCTCTGTCCCAACTGTTTTGAAACGTGTTGCTGACATCAAATTCAAAGTGGGCACATATTTTTCAAGAAACAATAAAATGTCTCAGTCTCAAAATTTGATATGTTGTCTTTGCACTATTTTCTACTGAATATAGGGTTTAATTGATTTGCCCATGATTGCATTCTGTTTTTATTTACATTTTATGCAGCGCCCCAACTTGTATGGAAACAGGGTTATAGTTGAAAGCTACTACAGTAAAACAAACAACACAGTGAATCAGTCAATTAAAAGAAAAATACAAAAATACAGCTACCTAATATGAGGAGCAGTTTTCTCAGCAGCTCACATTTAGTATCCTGACGCGCCCTGTCTTCTTCCACTGCAGCTGACCTTGGCCCGTCATCAACCTGAACATTAATTGATTGATAACTAATAAAAGGCTATGCTTTATCAAGGCCTGACTTATGTACAGTTGTGCTCATAAGTTTGCATACCCTGGCAGAAATTGTGAAATTTTGGCATTGATTTTGAAAATATGACTGATCATGCAAAAAAACTTTTATCTTTTATTTAAGGATAGTGATCATATGAAGCCATTTATTATCACATAGTTGTTTGGCTCCTTTTTAAATCATAATGATAACAGAAATCTCCCAAATGGTCCTAATAAAAAGTTTACACATCCTTGAATGTGGCCTTGTTACAGACACACAAGGTGACACACACAGGTGAAAATGGCAATTAAAGGTGAATTTCCCACAACTGTGGCTTTTTAAATTGAAATTAGTGTATGTGTATAAATAGTCAATGAGTTTGTTAGCTCTTACGTGGATGCTCTGACTAGGCTAGATATTGAGCTATTGGGAGCAGAAAAGAACTGTCAAAAGACCTGCGTAACAAGGTAATGGAACTTTATAAAGATGGAAAAGGATATAAAAAGATATCCAAAGCCGTGCAAATGCCAGTCAGTACTGTTCAATCACTTATTAAGAAGTGGAAAATTCAGGAATCTCTTGATGCCAAGCCAAGGTCAGGTAGACCAAGAAAGATTTCAGCCAAAACTGCCAGAAGAATTGTTCAGGATACAAAGAAAAACCCACAGGTAACCTCAGGAGAAATACAGGCTGCTCTGGAAAAAGATGGTGTGGTTGTTCCAAGGAACACAATACGACGATACTTGAACAAAAATGAGCTGCGTGGGTGAGTTGTTCCAATGCCACAAAAAAGCCTGGTAACAATATGCCCAACAACACCTTGACACACCTCCCAGCTTCTGGCACACTAATTTGGAGTGACAAGACCAAAATAGAGCTTTATGGTCATAACCATAAACACTATGTTTGGGGAGGGGTCAACAAGGCCTATAGTGAGCAGAATACCATCCTCACTGTGAAGCACGGTGGTGGCTCACTGATGTTTTGGGGGTGTGTGAGCTCTAAAGGCATGGGGAATCTTGTGAAAATTGATGGCAAGATGAATGCAGCATGTTATCAGGAAATCCTGGATTTTACTATGTATTATATATGTATACTGTGCATTCTTCTGCACGAAAGCTGTGCATGGGATGCTCATGGACTTTCCAGCACGACAATGACCCTAAGCACAAGGCCAAGTTGACCCTCCAGTGGTTACAGCAGAAAAAGGTGAAGGTTCTGGAGTGGCCATCACAGTCTCCTGACCTTAATATCATCGAGCCACTCTGGGGAGATCAAACGTGCGGTTCATGCACGACGACCAAAGACTTTGCATGACCTGGAGGCATTTTGCCAAGACAAATGGGCAGCTATACCACCTGCAAGAATTTGGGGCCTCATAGACAACTATTCCAAAAGACTGCACACTCATTGTTCATTGATGCTAAAGGGGGCAATACACAATATTAAGAACTAAGGGTATGCAGACTTTTGAACTAGGTTCAAAAGTCAGTTCATTTTTTTCTTTGTTGCCATGTTTTGTTTTATTATTGTGCCATTCTTTTATGACCTACAGTTTAATGTGAATCCCATAAGAAATAAAAGACGTGTTTTGCCTGCTCACTCATGTTTTCTTTACAAATGGTACATATATTACCAAGTCTCCAAGGGTATGCAAACTTCTGAGCACAACTGTAAGTAGCAGGGCATCCACAACATAAACCAGCTGACTGTAATGTAAACATGTCATTTTCTGCCTTAATAGAGATATTTAAAGGCCACAATTTATCATGTGAGAGCCATAAACAATGTAATGCTCCATACCCTGAGAAGGACTCTCGTGCCCATAGTGGATTAATGTACAGTACTAGCAGCAACACAGTTACAGATGAGTTGGTGGCACCACTACCAAATAAATTGGTTCATTTTCTAAATGTGTCTGCATCCAACTCTAGGGACTTTTTTGTCCTGCATTTTCTCAGGCCCACCTTTACGTTTTTGTGTTTATTCATTTGTTCTCGGCACTGCTCATTGCTTGCATTATCTTTTCCTGTCGCTGTCAGCATCTGTGATGGGGAAGGGGTGAGCTGGCAGTGAGACCCAGGAATGGAAGGAATGGACCAATGGGCCACATTATTTTCAGGCCTGCGGCCCTCCAGCCCACATGGTTAAAAGGCCCACCAGGAATTCTTCCAGTGCTCCGGATGGCCAGTCTGCTATTGGATAGCAAAATAATTAAATTTACATGTAATTAAACTTAGCAGGTTAGCTGGCTACATACTGGGTACATACTGATCTCTGTATACAACACGATAACGTGCGACTGCTATTTGTTGTTTTTAATTAATGCATTCCTTACCATTTGTTCAGTCCATTTCAGTCCGTTCTGGGACATTTTTAATAATTCAGAGCGGTGCTTAGTGTGAATTTACATTGGAACACATGATTGTAAAATCAGTGCAATATACCGCCTGTTGTATCTAACATATTAACTGCTGGTCATTGGAATTACAGGAGCTCAGCTCCTCCTAGTTCTCATTCTGACCCCATGTGCCAGAGCTGTGCCCCAGCTGGCCTTGGTATAATTTAACCCCTGTTTGCAGCCATTTTAAGTTTCACGGCATTGCTGGAAAGATCTTTTTTGATGTAGTCATAAGATTACAAAACTAATTGTGAATGAATAATATACCACTAGGCTAAAACGAGGCTAACTAAACCAGGAAAGTCAACAACCTTTTCAAAGGAGAGTAGAGCAGAACAAGTTCTGTCAACTGAGAGCTCTATTAAAGAGTTTTGCTTCAAAGAATAGCATTACTGCAAAGTTACTTTCCTATTAGATATAAGACCTACAGGATTGTTTGATAGTAATATCAACATCTCTTCTGGTTCACAGAGTTGACAAAATGGGTCTTGGCAAGAACTGCTGAGCCAACACAAATAAATCTGTGGATTCAGTATTGATATGTCAAGGGGAGGTCCATCTTACATTGTGTGTGTGTGTGTGTGTGTGTGTGTGTGTGTGCTGACATGCATAAGCTCTTTGTCTGTCTGTAATATTGTTGTGTATAAAACAAACACTACAGCTTTCAATTGCAGACTGCTATTTTTACAGTAGTACTGTAAAGAGCACAGTATCCCTTAACATGTGAGGTTAATAACTTTAATATCATTGACTGCAATGACAGAGTGGGAGAGATAGTTCAGGCATGAAAGTAAGATAACGATTTTTCTGTGGCCATTGCTGTACTGTTTTTTCTCAGAGTTGGAATGTTGTTTACAGAGGTCAGACCGCATCCAAGGAATGCATGCTCAGTGTTCAGAGGAAATGGCTGTTGTCTTCAGAGAAAACTCTTGCCTGCTTCTTCACCCTGGGGGAAGGGTGAACAGGACAGACTTCAATCCCATGGCAAAGACGATTAGCCATATTTTGTGTGTTTTTTGCCATAGCATTGCCACTGCTGTTTTGTCTCCCAAGGTAAGAAGAGTCGGTCCTGACCGGTCCGTGGATGGGATTAATGGCATAATAAAAGGCATTTTATTAAAGCACATAATCTTAATGTAAAAAGATTATGGGGGCAGCTTCCTGGTGGGGGTTTAGGTGGAATGGGTGCTGGCAGTTGTAAGGCCCCTTCCCAATCGACCAAGGGTTACACACGACTCTCTTTTACCTGACTGCACATGGCCTCAGCGGACTCTGGCGCTGGAGTTACAGTTGTAACATTCACGCCTAATTCCCTGATGACCTATCGGAAGTAGCAATTGTTTCACAATCTCAAAAAGACTAGCAAGCTAGCAAGTTTCCAAGAAGAGAGAAAGTTCACAGTCTCTCCTGGGGAGGATTATATTATGGTTGTTTGCTTCAGGTATGTAGAATCTTTGCACCTAAATGTATTACAGTGTTTAGATTTTCAATTTAAACTCATGCTTTGTTTTTTCAATTTATTTTTTACCACAAGGACGAGTTATAGAAAAACTGCTGTAGAGCAGTAGCTAACACATTTCGTTTGGCGAGGAGGTGTTGTTGGTGGATGTTTTAAATAGTAAATCATAGTTTACCAAATAACCTCTGTAAATGTTGGGTGTCTTATTTCAGCTCATGATGGATTTGACCAACACTACATGCGTTTATATCTTAGCTCTTTATATTTTTGCCGGACCGCGTAAGCGGAACCGGCTAAGAAGAGCGAATGTCCCTTACTGAGTGAGTGAGTGACTCAGTGAGTACCCCTTGTTAATTAGCGTAGTGGTTAGGGAAGCGGACTAAACTATAGGTCCCCAGTTTGTATCTCCTCGCAGGCGAAGCGAAGTACGCATTGTGAATTATTCCGTATTGACGAAAACTTCGCTGGCTGAAACTGCATGGTTATATTGCGACTTTTTCTGGCATGGAATAGTTCATCTTCAGTCTCGCTAGGAATTGTTCAATTCATATGATTATTCCTAGGAAGTTAGTAGATACTGGTAAGCCTATTACTGGCTAATAAGCTGTTAAAACGGCCAGTGGCAAAAGCAATACAGTTCATAGACGTTACTTGTGGTGGAGGTAAACTTAATAAGAAACACAATCCTCAATGGAGTCTAGCGACTGCTGAAACGTGTAATGCCATGGTGTAGTAGTTAAAAACAGCGCCTCTCATATGGAAGACGTAAGTTTGAATCTATTGAGAGCAACGACATTTATTAATTATTTCTGGTAGATTCCACGATTCTCTCGTCTTTTCACTTGATGAAAAAGGTAGCCACCATCGCCTTTATTGATAGTTATTGTATAAATGTCATTCACGAATGAAAGAAAAAAGTATGTTGTTTTGCCATGAAAGAGAAAAATATGTTCTTATGCCATGAAATGAAATAGCTTTGGCAAGACTCGCTAGCAATTGCTCAATTATTATGACTATTCCAGTAAGTTAGTAGATACCGGTAAAGCTTATTACTGGCTAATACGCTGTTAAAACGGCCAGTGGCAAACGTAATACATAGCCGCTATTTGTGGTGGAGGTAAACTTAGTCAGAAATTTTAGTCAGTTTAACTGTATCAATGTCATTCACGAAAGGCCAATTAACTATTAAAACGGGCAGTGGCAAAAGAGGATAGAGACAAGAAGCTATACTGACAGCTGGCAAATATACAGCTCTGTGGTGTAGGGTTTAACGACGCAGCCTTTCACGTGGGCAACCCGGGTTCGAATCTCCAGGTGGTAACATTTTCTTTTGCGGGCCGGCTGAACTAGGATTGCCTGGTTCCTGGTTTTAAAATAAGTATGTTCAGCAAAAAAAGGGATAATAATACAACATAATTAGGAGCGTTGAGAATGTAACATAAAATTTGCATCTTGAGAAATCGTCGGGAATCCACTTAGCAGTGCTCATGTGGATAAATACATAGTTTTGAAAAGTTGGAAGACATTCATCCTTGATTCACTGCAGTTCTTGTAAGACCACCAAAAAGTCGGGATGTACAAATACCTGCCCAGGCTTGTATTAACTAAAAGAGGATCAAGAGATTAGACCATAATCCCTATGAAGAAACACTTCTCCAGAAATGTGTTTTATACCTGCCTACTTTCAAACCTGCAATTTCATCTTCACCATAGTCCATCAAAATAAATCTTAAAATGAATACAAAAGGAACTAATTGATAACCTACAGTGTTTTTAAAAGAGTCAACTTCCCTAGTCCATCGTTACCTATTTCTTGTCTTTCCTCTCCTCTTTTTCAAAATGCATTGGAGAACAACCAAGATTACTTAACTTGGACCTTTTCCAATGCATTAAGGAAAGATGAATTGGGAAAGGGCCTTTCTCTTGAGCCTGTTGATAAGACCCCAACCTCTCAGAAACTCAAATATACTGCATAGGTTGCACTAAAGTTGTTTGGAGTGCACAAGACAGTAGAGCGATGTCTTAATAAATATTTAAATTATGTATTGCATTGTCCTTACTGGACAACAGTTATGTCATCAAGGAGGAGGCCCTAAGGAGATTAACTTGTCAGGACTTCAACTTGAGAAACATTGTAATGAGCAGCCTATTACAGGGACTTTAAGTAAAAATGTTGACGCTCCAAGAGTAAAACACACTGGTATTTAAATCTGTTGTATCTACGCAGATTAAAGAAACTTTTCATTGGACTGGGGATGAAGTGTTGGAGAACTGGGCCTCGACACCTGGTTAGATCATAAAGGTGCCACAGCAAACTGGGTATTAACACCTTGCCACCAGTATCCCCAGAATGTCCTCTGGAAGACTTGTTGAATAAGACATATTTGTCTGGAAGCAGTTGGCAGTTTATACATTTGAAGATTTACTCTCAAAATTGGCTGAAGCGTGTTTTGCAAAACCAGCCATTTAAATTCTTGAGATTCTTTTCATCTAAACAGCTTTTTTGTCTCAACAGTCCACATGCAAAACTTGTCCCCATAATGACTTCCATGCCCTGGTAACAAGATTATTTTGCATTTATTTTTTTGTCTAATAGACATAAAAGTTGCTCAAAAAGCTACTTGTTGCTCAAAAAGCTAATACAGTATATGCTAAAGGGAGATTAATAACCAAAGTAGAGGTATGCCTGGAGTTCCAGATCCAATGGTAAATCATTTTATTGATGTGTTGCACACCAGTCTTGTCCAAAACAGGACACTTCATATATTAAGCAGATACTGCCTGTATATCCACATTGTGTTCCCTTGACCTAGGTAAAGAATACAGGGTCTAACGCACATTTTGTAAAACCTATTGCATAGCATGGGTCCATGTGGATGACGTTCACCATACAGCAGTGATTCTTGGGGGTATCTGAACTATCCACAGGGGGATACTTGAGATGACTCATGAGACCATAGACTTATTTGTAAAATGCACCTGAGCGGGTACTTTAGGGCTATTCAGTGCAGGTCAACATAACTGGTACAGTCATTAAAAATGGTTGGGAAGCACTGCCGTAGAGGAGATAATGACACAGTAGATATCCAGGACCAGGGAAAGGAACGCTGGTGTCCTGTTCATTCAGATCAGCAAAGAATAATGCCATTTGATAGGAGGCGAGCAGGGATTGCTGTCAGAATGCTGATCACGCACGAGCAGTCATTAATCAGAGGCTTCTGATCTGAGGAATGCCTTTCATGTTGGATTCTGTGGAATGCCTTTTTCTGTCGATTCTGTTATACCGGGTAGAAAAAATGGATTATGGGCCGATGGCATCGTGGTCAGTGAGGCCTTCTGAGTAGATAGGATTAAGGGGTGCATGCTGCGCGATGGGATGATCACCATCTGCTCAATGTTTTCTTGGAGTGCAGGAAAAGGAGAAACAAAAATCCACTTTACGGCAGGTCTGGTGTCCGATGTTGATTTTCTGCACATTTCCAACTGAAGGAATAAAGTTGGATGGATCCTAAATTTGGTTAGACTAAAAGTTGCAGCACCCCCTGAGACATGGCCATAGACCCGATGATGCCTACAGTAGTGCCTTAGTGCTACAATTAATGAATTACTCACTTGACAAAACAAGATAGCAACAAGCTGTACGATGCAACCTCAGGTACAACTCAGGAACGTGCCACCTCCAGAAGTTCTCAGATGACTCCTCCATCGTGGGCTGCATTGCCATGGACGACCACAAGGAGTACAGTACTCTGGTGCGGAGCTTGGTCGGATGGTGCGAGAACAATCACCGCCAGCTCAACATCAGTAAGACAAAGGAGTTGGTGGTGGAGAAGGAAGCCATTGACACCTACCACCATCCAGGGTGAGGAGGTGGAGGAGGTAGAATCGTACAAGTTCCTGGGAGTGGACATTAACAATAAACTGGATTGGTCACACAACGCAGATGCCCTCTACAAGAAAGGAAAGAGCAGGCTGTTCTTCCTGAGGAGGCTCCGGTCCTTCAATGTGTGTAGCAGGCTACTGCAGATCTAAAACCAGTCTGTAGTTGCCAGTGCACTCTTTGTTGCTGTGGTGTCCTGGGGAGGCAGCATCAAGGCTGGGGACTCCAACAGGCTCAAAACACTGGCGAGGAAGGCCAGCTCTGTTTTCCGATTGAAATTAAACAGCGTCGAGGCAGTGGCAGAGAGGAGTATGATGAGGAAGATCAACTCCATCCTAGACAACCTCTCCCACCTTCTCTACGACGAGATGAGGCTGCTGGGGAGCAACTTTATTTACTGGCTAAAACAATAATAATATCATATTATAATATCATTATTGTTTATTGTAGTGTATTTGTATTGTGCTATGCTGTTGCTAAACCGAAATATCCCCCTGGAGATTAATAAAGTTCTATCTATCTATGTGTAAGTTCTGCTCAGTGCCGCCTCTAGCCTTTTAAGGGCCCTAAGCCAAATTTTATTTGCGGCCCCCTCTCCCTAGCAGTCAGGGGCTCCCTAGCGGTTCCCCACTAGTGGTCGGGGAACCTAAGCAACCGCTTATGTCGCTTTTGCCTAGAACCAGCCCTGGCTCAGGTCCTTCAATTAATTTAAGTTGATGACTTATGAGTCAAATAGAGAAAGTGTAATTAGTTAAATAAATAAAAAATAAAATCTTGAATGGTTATCAGTCTTTTCTGCATCAGCTTTGAGGGACAATTGATAATATACAAAATCTTCTCCATCACTGCTTGATTTTTGTAACAGATCCAATTAATCTGATCATAAGACATCATGGATACAGAACCAAAATTAAAAGTCTTTGATGTCAAATGACTACCTTACATAAGTTGCAGATTGTCAAGAAAGCAATTTCACAATCTACATTCCATAGCATGCCCGGATTTCTTACTGAGCTTGGGACAACCAAGAACATTCAGTACGGATCACAATATCTTTCAAGGTGTTCTGTTACAGGGTTGAAAGAATGCTGTCTCTTCTGAGACTCCCAGACATGTACTGCTG
This sequence comes from Esox masquinongy, assembly GCA_016801175.1. Lineage (NCBI taxonomy): Eukaryota > Metazoa > Chordata > Actinopteri > Esociformes > Esocidae > Esox > Esox masquinongy. The sequence continues at coordinate 57,735 of JACXGI010000917.1, forward strand.
GTTTCTCTCTACTCCTCTGAGCATGCCATTTGTTTTATGAACATCTGTTGCCACTTTGACCAGTAAAGTGTTTGCCATGTGCCTCTCCTGAGGAGACAGACATACAGGAGGAGATATGCCCTGAGGCACAAACCCATCCTTCTTCAGAACTTAAAAAAAAAAAAAAAAGACATGGTTGATGACAGGGTGAGTATACTTTCTGTAATGAGTTTCCTCAGCAATTCAGTGTTTGAGCTTTAGGAAAACATTGGACCTTTTTCAAGAAATTTTCCCTCGCCTTGTGAAAATAGGTAGCTACCTCATTCAACCCTCTGCTATGTCCTATGGAAACTGCTCAAAGGAGATTGACTTGTTTTTATCTGTCCACTTCCTTTCTTTTTCTGGAATCTAAGCACTTTTGTAGAAGTGCACTATTAGCATTACTGTGGCAACTGCTTCAAGGTTTGGACATTTTTCCAAAGAGTAGGCCAATTCAGTTTTATTGAGGCTTAGCCATACACTACAGTATTCTTTGCTTGTGGTCGAACTTAACTAAACACTGATATTTTTTAATGTTCAAAAGCTGAAGATGTAGGAAGATGTAATTTAGGTCTAGATGTTTGAAAATGTGAATATATCCCATAGAAACCTCATACTTTGTACTTTACCTTAATAGTACCATTGATCTATTTCCAGCCTGTCTTTCCTTCATGCTAAGTTGATAGATGGAGATTTAGGCACAGAAAAAAGCTAGTAACATCCTCAAAATTTTAATCTTATTGCGTTATTAGGATTGCCATATGTTGTCTTGGACATCCTTGCCTGTTTCTTGGTTAGGTTGTTAATAGAATTTTCACTAAGTTCACAAACAAGGTTATAACGTATGTTTTTTATAATTCTCGAACTACCGTTCATCACAACTCGGCTGCTTATAATGTTTTGTACATCTTGACAAATAGATTGCTTGATGGGGCAACATGTAAATTAGGGTTTGGCTACTGGAGTCATGTTAGTGATTTTGTAAACAATTATAACAGTGAAACTATTGTAATAATTATGTTCTGGCCCCCCAAACCATCTGCCTTGACAAAAAATGACTGAATCTAGTTACCACGGCTGAATTTAGTTACCTACCCCTGATTTAAAGCATATGAACAGTGCAGTCCCCTGCCTCCATGTCATGATGAGCATAACAGCTGTTCTTCCATCATGATATTTCTGTTGGAAACCATTTTCACTTCATGCTTTAGTGTTGAAAGCACTTGTCAGATTAAGATTTCTTTGATAGGATGTAAACTTTTATATAAATATTTATATACATTTCACATATATACACAATATATTTTTAGGATTTTTTTAATTTAAGAATGAATGCTCCTCACTCTAGTTTTTTGTGATATTCCTGACATAATTGCATAGCTGTAAATATCATGCTGGTTGTCAGAACTATATACATTGTTTGTGGTGGTTCATTGCACTCACCTTAGGTTTCAGGTGATTTCCTGGGAGTGGATGCAAAAACAGAAGGGTTTTGCCCATCCAGGAGCAAAGGTACCTATCACTGCTGTAGTATTTTGTGTTTATGCAGACATTACAGACATTATTACAGTATAAACTATAGTATTTACTGAAAGTATTTGTAAGGTAATTATTAGGTGGTAAAAATATTAGTGTTTTCCCTGACAATTTGGTTTTCAAATTAGGAGGATATGGATTAATGCAGCTTGTCAATGTCTGGGAGACAGGTGCAGGAAATGCTCCTCTAACTGGGAAAAAAATTAGGCTTGCTTGAGCCTACTGCCTGTCAGTGGGAGAAATGTCCCCTTCTCCAAGTCTATAGCCTACTAAAAACGACATTAAAATGTTTATGATATTACCATGGTTGTCTTTTAACTGTCAAAATTGAGCCCCACATAAGAAATAACGCTTGCGAAATAGCACTTGCGCTCAAGAAATCCATTTAACTTCTCCTTTGACCTACATCCATCTTGTAATAATTTTGCTAGTTAGAACCTGTAGATTATTGAGTCAACAATTATGATGTTAGGAGTAGCAACAGAAGATCCAGTGTAGCTCACTGGGTAAGAGCATGGCCCTGGTAAAGGGTTGTCGGTTTGATTCTCACAGTGGACAATTTAACATGACTAACATACCCACTCCCCACTCTGAGTTGTTGACATATTGATAAAATTATTTAAGAAGGCTAGGTGCTTGTATAAGAATATATGTGTAAATATTATATTAACATAAATGTCCTTTGATTTTACTTTAAAAAACTGACAGAAATTAAGGGCTGCAGCCTACAAAGCTATGATTTTAACCTCACTACACCCTTGTAAAAAAACACCATATAATCTCCATCTCTGGTGTGAGATAGTGTATATACTGTATGTGTAGAGTAAGAGTATTTCTGTAATACATATTCATACTACTTAATGATCCAGATATTAAAACACACTACTCAAACAACAAAGCTAGATAACCAAAATCAGCATGGTTGCTTTTATTAAGAATTTCAGAGCCCACCTCAGTGACATCGTTCCTTGTGCTAACACCCTAAGACACTGTTTTCATACATGCTTTCCTTTTAAAACAGAACAGAATACTTGACCTAGTCTCACACATCATCGTTAGGCCAGAGTCATCTGTGTCAGACCGCACCAGCATCATATTCCAACACCAGACATACAGTTTGTTAATATTTTTACTCATCCTTACATTACTGTCACGCTGCCAGTAGTAGTCAGAGGTGAGCCGGTAACAGTTTACAAGGAATCTTTTGCAGTCCTTTTCCTCCCGAATAGTCGACCTTCTTTAGCCCAGTATCCTTCCAGAGATGTTCAAGGAGATGTCATCACCATCTCCTTGAATAACAAAACCATTGAAGAAAGTCAACCCTCAACCACCTCCTATGTCCGGCCAGTTATTTATTAAGGCCAAACTTTGTCTTTTAAACTGAATCCTCAACAATTATCCTTTGGTCTTTGAGCAACAGAGATGAAGGTAAAAAAATAGTTGAAAAAGTAATGAAAGACGAGGACTTTCCAAGGAGGGGTTGTGAAAGCCCTAGTTTTAATTTCGGCCAACACGTGGGAATGTACTTTATGATGGAAGCAAAAAAGCCATATAGACAACACTCAGTGTCATAGACAAAGTCAGACATTTGTGGTTTACTAAGGTAATCAGACCAGTCTTTGTTGATTAACTGGAACTGGAGTCAAATGCATTACTTGAAAACTGGACATTGTCCAAAAAAATGAAAATACAATATTATTATATATTGACTGGTTTGTGGCCTATCAAATTAAAGTGAATGCTAGACATTTTTTATTTAAATATCCCAAAATACGTGATCAGAATAAAACCCTGAGTAGCGTACCACATTATTTAACAATACTTAGGAAAAGCCAATTAAAGCATCTGAAAGAACTGTTAAGTCAAGCAGCTATTTAAAGCACTGGTTTAATTGTGAACAAGCGAATGCTCTGCATTGAATCATTTACTTCACTATAGTCTTGAGGTAATGCTTTCACTGTAAAGCAGTGCCTCTCTTAAAACCTCTCAGTTCTCAACAGTTCTAAAGATAGTTTAAACAAACCGCAGATCTCTATAAAGTCTATCATGATGGCTTCCATTATAACCCACATACATGTAATATCACTGGAGCTACTAACATTATTTGGTCATCAACACTGAAACTTGTGCGGTCCAGGGGGAACGCCATATAATGAAAACCAACACTGTTTCTCAAAGAATGTAGGCAATAACTCCTTGTTCACACTTAGTGTAAGATCAAGTACTTCCAACTTCAAGACTGCTGGGCTAATTTTTGTTACAGCACAATGAACAAAATCTAACAACATTTCAGCAAATCGCAAGCATACACACACCCCCCGACACACACATACACCCCCATTGACCCACTCACACACTATATGGTCCACGGGTACAACGCCCCTGTGCAAACTCAACTGGAGCACAACTGATTCAAAGTGCCTGTTTCTTATCAAATGGAGAAAAGAGGCAGGTGAAGACATTTACTTGAAACGAATCACACTTAAATGCCTTGGCACCTTAAGGCACTCACAGGGACCACAGGAAAAATAAACTACGGTTTCATTACTTTAGGTTATTTATCTTAAGCTATGTAATGTGGTGGCAGACTCTCTGAACTTTTTTCTGGAGATTTACCTCAAAGGGAGATATTAAGGTAACACATTTGCAGTGAACACCTGAGCAATTGAGCCCCTATTCAGAGAAACATGGTTAGGCGATGTTTTGGCGTCTATCATAGCCTTCATACATTTCAATATAGAAATTCAGTTTTTACGGTCTGCTCAGAATTATCCAAGCGTTAAGGCTAAACATGCCTGTCTTTGACTCTACAAATAATAATTAAATGCCTATGACTTAACATATTAAGGTTGATAGCAAACACCTTAAATAAATTGCATCGTATACAAAATCAAAAAGATACATTTTGGTCATAACATACCAAATGTGTGGAATTATGAAGACGACAATGGTGTAAGTCCCTTGAAACCAACCATTTCAACTCCAAAATCCAGCCTGGAAATTTACTACTACATGAGGTGCACAACTTCACTTCCTCCGCCTCCTTAAGAACATATTCCACTTCCAGGTTTATGAATTGCTTGACCCGTATTCAAGCCAAAACAAGCAAAGGTCAGAGGTTTAGAAGGTAACAATCTCAGCAACTCCTCTCTTTCATGCAGGGCTTCTATGACTACCATGGTCCACCATAAAGAAAGACAACAGACAAGAGAGAAACTGCCAAAGGAACATCCACTTCTACATTTCCACTAAGCTTTCTGGCAACCCCTGAGGAGGCCCTGATGAACTGGGTAGCCATATTGGATCAGAAGGATAACATCAGGGCTGATGAAAGGCTCCGCCTCTACAGGTTGTCATACATGTGCAGGGTACGCTCCAGCTGTTGGCCCACACGCTGGTAGAAAGCAATCTGCTGTTTGAGGTAGGCCTGCATCATCTCCTTGAAGTCCACCTCGCGGCGTTTGTGGAAGTGGTTCATCTCCGCCTGCAGGGCAAATCCCACTGTCCGGCAGCGTTTACGTACTCCGTCTGCCTCGTCCTGGTCCATCTTCCCTTCGTCACTCATCCGCTGACTCTCTTTGACCTTGGCGAATGCACCTGGCGAGTGAGAGAGTTAGTGGTTAGCTAGTTACCAATGCATGGGAGGTGTTACTACCCATGGAGAGAAATGTCAGCTGTTAACTACTGATAAAATGAAATGCTAAAATGTGGAGAAAAGTGTTAGCAGTTAATACATACAGGTCCAAGGCACTAAATTCCATGAGTGCAAAGTTACATATGCAATTGTTTTAAGAAACATTTTGCACAGATCATTTTGTATTTTGATAAGGAGTTCTAGGACTGGTAGCTTTCCCGAAAAAATAACAGAAAATTATATGATATAACAATGAAAGTGTCTTTAGTGTTATTCTGCATTAAAGCGGATTCTACAAAATGTACCAAGTTTACCATAAAATATGGGGGAAAAATTGGTTTAATTATTTATACTTCCTCAAACTGAGTTCAATCGAAAAACTGGAAAAAAGTGGGAAATGGCATTACTACTAGGGGACAATAGAGGGCGATGAGTTGAGATCCGATCTACCCACCCAATTCCAAAGAAGCGTTGGTGGTAGCCAAACAAACAAGGAAAAACATCAAACAAGGAAACCACAAAATTAAAGCTATGAGCTATGGAACATTGTTAGGGTTAAATAACAGCATTTAACGTGTCAATTAACTTTATTGACCAATAAGCAATTAAATACAAACATTGCCATGTACTTTAATGTGTACATATTTTTGTACATATTGATAACACTATCACTTGCAATACATATGTCACTGGTACAAATGCTATTGTGAAGGCCTGCTGACCTAAAAAACTAAAACGCTTACAAACTGGAGGATGTAAACAATGTTCTTCACCCTAAAAAAAGCCTCTAGTTAGGTCCAGGACATCGTCAGTTTAGCTGGGAAAGATGGACAGAAAAAAACAACCAAGCCAATGCCTGCAAACGATGTTCTTCCCTCACAAAAAAAGCATCAAAACAGCAATCTGTTTCAGTTAGATAACTAGCAAGGTGTTATCATGTCATAATTTCTATACTCCTAATTTTTAAGACCGTTTTCATTATTAGTCATGTTTGGTACTGGTGCATTCAAGTAACGCACAAGTGTAAGGGCAGTTGCTACAACGACTTTAGTAAGCTTTGGGGCAACAGGGCTAGTATGCTAGCATGCTTAGTTTGTTATAGTTTGTATCTATCAATAAAGTTATTTTCAAATTCAACTGTTTTAATAAAGCAACTTAATATAGTCACATGAATTAAAAAAATAATTCTAAGAAAATCTAAGAAAATTGAAAAGGTCTGCAGTTTCTGGCGACTGTTTTCATGATAGTTCCATGATCTGTATCTTATTTGATGCGTCAAATAAGGTTTTTAACGTGGTAATTTTGAGAAGCAAAGACTCAAACGGTCTCCACGCTGAATCAATGAATACACAATATTGACTTTTTGTACCAAGAGGAATGCGTTTACTGTAATGGCTTTTACCGCCTGGTTTGCAAGATTCTGCTGAACTCAGTAAAAGAAAAATGAGGCCGTTCCGCTAGCACTAATTAAACAGAATGAGGCGACACATGACATGACCAAATTCAATCACGCCCGTGTAATGGTAGACTAGTATGGGTTATCTAAGCTACTGGTCCAATGCAAATGTTATGACCCGTGGAAAGAGCAGTTAGCTAGCTACCTATGAAATGGAAATAATACGACCCATTGAGAAACTAGTTAGCGATTAGTTAATTAAAGATACAAGGTAGGAACTATATGCCCCGGAGAGAGCAGTTAGCTGATTTCTAGTACAAGGAGATGCTACTACCTGAGAAGAGAGCAGCTACGGATTTAATGCTACTACCTGTAGAGAGAGAGAGAGCAAGGTAGATCAGCTAGCTGCCTAAAAAACGGAGAGGCTACTGCTACCAGTGTATGCTGTGGCCAAGCATGAACTGCAAAAAACAATGTCAGCTTGAAAATAATATTTAGGTTCAATATTTGGATAGTTTTATTTTACTTGATGTGTACTAGCAGGGCTTTAAAAGGTAACAGATTTTGTCCCAGACAACTACATATTTTGGTATGCTACTTCTATTGCGAAATTAATTGTTGTAATGTTAAAGCTTTTCTGTACCTTGTTTCCAAGTGAACTAGAAAAAAATAGTACAAATTAGCCATATTCATTGCTCTTGGTTGCATCATTATCACAGCAAAATGACTGGCTTCTTGCCCAACCAGCTCAAAAGATGTCACACCTATTTACCATTCATAAACCATGTCATGTGTGTTCAAAACTTTATAAGACTATGTTAAGGCTATATTTTATGTACATTTTAGTCATTCAAAAGATGCTATTATCCATCTTAAGTCCTGTATTGATCATTTGGTGCAGCATGGCACTCACAAGGCCAGGGTTGTGGGTTCAATTCAGTACTCAATCATGTTGTAAATGGCACATGTTTAACCTTGTGATTGTTGCTTTACCTAGATCTCCATGAGTGAGGTGGACACTGACAGACAGTCCAACGCTTAGTCAGGGACGTTTAGCCATGTACACATTTTGAAAATATGCTGTTGATCCCCTTGAAGTGAATCCTTTAAGCAAAGAATACCACATGAATCAGGCTTTATAAAGATTTGTAATACATTGTGAGCTATTGTGAAACTGTATTATGGAAGCCTAATGTGTGTTTTGAATAGTGTCTGTGCTTTGAAACCAGTATGACTGTAAATCACTAGACTTTCAAAGGCTCAAGTCATTATTGCAATAATCTATGAACTAGAAAAACAAGTTTTATAAAAACACAGGAGTTATTATAAACAGTTATAGTCAGAGTTGTATTGCATTATAAAGGGTGATATAACTCATGGTGATATACCATGAACATTTTGGAAAGTGTTACTAATTATTAATATGCCTTTAAGAGATCTTGGACAACGAGACAGAATTAAGTTTTCAGCTTTCTCAAAGGTAAGTCTCGTAAAACCTGTCCTTTGCATTACTAAAATATTTCAGTAGTAGACTTTGTGGAAGCAGGCATTTTTAGAATATTTCTTTGGAGATTGGAAAGATAAAGCACCTTCCAACTTTGACAGAAACTGCTTGAGATGCAAACAGATAATAATGTGCCACACATTTACATTTCTAATCGAATACCGGGAAGGTTAAACTGTTGAAATACTATAGTAACAGTACACAAATACAGCTGTGCTCATAAGTTTGCATACCCTGTCAGAAATTGTGAAATTCTGGCATTGATTTTGAAAATATGACTGATCATGCAACAAAAAAAACATTTATTTAAGGATAGTGATCATATGAAGCCATTTATTATCACAGAGTTGTTTGGCACCTTTTTAAATCAAAATGATAACAGAAATCAGCCAAATGGCCCTGATCAAAAGTTTACATACCCTTGAATATTTGGCCTTGTTACAGACACACAAGGTGACACACAGAGGTGAAAATGGCAATTAAAGGTGAATTTCCCACACCTGTGGTGCTGTAAATTGCAATTAGTGTCTGTGTATAAATAGTCAATGAGTTTGTTAGCTCTCACATGGATGCACTGAGCAGGCTAGATACTGAGCCATGGGGAGTAGAAAAGAACTGCCAAAAGACGTAACAAGGTAATGGAACTTTATAAAGATGGAAAAGGATATAAAAAGTTATCCAAAGCTTTGCAAATTCCAGTCAGTACTGTTCAATCACTTATTAAGAAGTGGAAAATTCAGGGATCTCTTGATACCAAGCCAAGGTCAGGTAGACCAAGAAAGATTTCAGCCAAAATTGCCAGAAGAATTGTTCGGGATACAAAGAAAAACCCACAGGTAACCTCAGAAGAAATACAGGCTGCTCTGGAAAAAGACGATGTGGTTGTTTCAAGGAGCACAATATGACGATACTTGAACAAAAATGAGCTGCATGGTCGAGTTGCCAGAAAGAAGCCTTTACTGCGCCAATGCCACAAAAAAGCCTGGTTACAATAAGCCCGACAACGCCTTGACATGCCTCACAGTTTCTGGCACACTGTCACATGGAGTGACGTGACCAAAATAGAGCTTTATGGTCACAACCATAAGCGCTATGTTTGGACAGGGGTCAACAATGCCTATAGTGAACAGAATACCATCCCCACTATGAAGCATGGTGGTGGCTCATTGATGTTTTGGGGGTGAGTGAGCTCTAAAGGCACGGGGAAGCTTGTGAAAATTGATAGCTAAATGAATGCAGCATGTTATCAGAAAATAATGGCAGACAATTTGCATTCTTCTGCACGAAAGCTGCACATGGGACGCTGTTGGACATTCCAGCACGACAATGACCCTAAGCACACGAACAAGTTGACCCTCCAGTGGCTACAGCAGAAAAAGTGGCTACAGCAGAAAAAGGTGAAGGTTCTGGACTGGCCATCACAGTCTCCTGACCTTAATATCATTGAGCCACTCTGGGAAGATTTCAAACGTGCAGTTCATGTAAGACGACCAAAGACTTTGCATGACCTGGAGGCATTTTGCCAAGACGAATGGGCAGCTATACCACCTGCAAGAATTCGGAGCCGCATACACAACTATTCCAAAAGACTGCACGCTGTCATTGATGCTAATAGGGGCAATACGCAGTATTAACAACTAAGGGTATGCAGACTTTTGAACAGGGGTCAGTTCATGTTTTTCTTTGTTGCCATGTTTTGTTTTATGATTGTGCCATTCTGTTATGACCTACAGTTGAACGTGAATGCCATAAGAAATAAAAGACGTGTTTTGCCTGTTCACTCATGTTTTCTTTACAAATGGTACATATATTACCAATTTTCCAAGGGTATGCAAACTTTTGAGCACAACTGTAATGTTACTGTAAGAAACAACTCTCATAATTCAAAACAGAAGGATTAGATGAAGACAGCACAAGATATTGCAAATGTTGCTTCTGTCATTGTCAAGTTTTCATTGTTAACATTCTTTTTGTATTATGGTAAGGAAATTTACATCACTTTTCACCACCGTAATTTGCTAGCAAACAACCACATAACCAGATTCACAGAACTTGCAATTACATTACCTTTCAGACACAAAACATGGCAGTACAAAGGCTTGTGGCAAAACTGCACTTCCAACCAGGTTGTAAGCAGTTTAAATTGAAATCTGTTAGCTAAATCCTATCAAGCCTTCAATAGTGGCATGACCACTGTCTGATTTTACACTGACAATGGGAAACATGCATGCCGTTAACACTGTGGATATTGTTGTTGGTAACTTTAATGTGAAGATTTGAGTGCTCTTCTACTAAGAGAAAGTGCACTTGGTTTGTTCGGTTTCTATGGAATTCCATGCAGGCTGAGTAAGCATGTAGGACATTTTATGGATGTTCCAGTGTTACTGGTGGGACTGATGAGCAAGGCTCTGACCTAGATTAATCTATCGTGTTTTCCACATCAGGAAAGAATGTGCACAAAGCCAGCTCAACAAAAACAATGGTGTGAGAAGGGGGTCTATTGAAGCACTGTTTCCAGATTTCCTTGAGATAAAAGATTGTTGCATAAAGAATGTTGATACTACTCTATAATTGGTATTTCCATAGACGTGGTAAATATCCATTGCCTATGTACATATTAAATGTTATATAATACGTAGATATTGTGGGGTGGGTTGAACATGCGGCCTAAGGCCCTGTCTCCTGTGCACATGTACTGCAGCAGTATGCGTTGCAGTATAGCTCCAGATTTGTTTATCTAGTTCAACCAGACAGCTCTCCTCAGCAACCACACGTCTTGTGACCATTCTAAGCTGTGGGGTAATTGAGCCATTTCAGAAGTGACAGTGTGAGAGCGAAACTGGTAAGCCAGCCATGGTATGCAAACGAGGAAGAGGGATAGAGGAGTAAGAAAGAGAGGTGAGACCGGGGTGGGGGGAGAGAGATTAACTATGAACACAATCCCTTTGGCGGATTAAACACAGGAATCTCCATTACAGTCTGGTTTGTTCCCCTTTCCCACAAGCCTCTGGGTGTCACCATACAGAGATCTGCCAAAGATGAGGCAGGACTTCTGAAGGGCTGTCTACACTGCAATCGGCAAACTTGTTGACCTGACTGTAATCTGAGAGGGAAAATCATTCTGTGTGACAGCCTGCATTTGTCTTTGTGATATGTAATACTGGTAACGTTCTTCTCTTGTCTGTCCTATACCTACATTTCACTTGTGGGACAATTTGATAAATGTATAGTCTTGAAAATGAAAAAAACAACAACAAACACAGAGATATACAACATACAACTTATGTGATGATTTATATACATGTTTTTCTAAAGACTATGCTTTGTCGTGTTTTGGTTGCTGCAGACGTGACCCAGTAGTACGTTTGATTAGTTAACTTCAGAAAAATGGAAGAATAAACTGAAAGTGTAAGGTTTATGCCTTACCTACGAGCGTCTATGTCGGTGTGTGGTTGTGGACTTGCCTATGCCCGTAATAGTTCCTCCTCTTTTAGTGAAGACAGAGAACATGATCTCAGCACAGACTTAGCGCAACGTTTTTAGGACAAACCTGTCTAATATTAGGCAAGCCAGAACTAGGTCTTCTGGTTCTCATAACTGGCAAAATTAATTACATTGTTCTGCATGCGTTTATAAGCCCGACGCAGAACTGAGCAAGCTGCGGCACACCTCTATCCATCCAGCACCAGTCGTTTGAAGCATGCGTTAGACCTCGAGCCATGCAGTCATTGTGCACTGCCATACAAAGGCAACACAATAGCTTCTCACGTATATCAACCCAGTAAACTGACCGTTCAGTCACTGTAAAACAGCGTCATAAGTACCGAGCTAGCGGTTAAAAAAGGGTGCCATCACTCAGACTGTGAAACAGTGCATCTGTCTGAAAAAATGACAGATGCCAACAAAGACTGTTGACGAAGGATGACCACTTGACATCTGCAGCTAGTTAAACGGAAAGCTCAAAATACTTTTTTAGATACATGGAAAGCTCTAAATACTGATTAAAGTTAGACGTTGAAGTTTAGTTTTTCACAGCGTTTTTGAAGCCGTCTAAGCTGACAGCCCGACTTGTCGAGCCAGTTAAGTTGCATGTTCAAAAAAAGTTCGTCTTCCATTGGAGGACAGAATGTGGATTGGGACCAGTTGGGAGCCGATGACTGACAGTGGACGTCACAGCATTGCGGAGAGCGGTGGGGGCGACTGATATTGTACCAAGCACAGCAGTGAACTGGTGAGATATTCACACATACACACACACACCCAGACGCACAACCCTTCCTTCTGGTGGTAAAAAAAAAAAACCCTCACGTGTACACACACTATCACTATGAGATCAACAGAAATGACACTCCTGCATGTAATTCTCTTATCCACTTGATTTTTCCATTGTATTGTATGAATTAATTAATCATTAGCAGCACTTCGCCAAGGCAAGCTCTTTGGAAGGCATGCTAACTAACATCTCAAAGAGTCATGTGAATGTCAATGGTTTGCTTTGCCTTAAAGCAACACAGTCGCAGTACTGTTGTTCTTGTTACAAGAAAATGGTCTGAGTTTCCTGGCCACAACATCATTATCAACACCTCACTGGCTTAAAAATAGGAGTTTATGTCCAGGATTGAAATGTGACCGCAAGTCAATTTCATTGGCTCTCATGCCCGGCCTGATGTTGTTCATTCCCATTCAGGGCTAAGGAATGGGAAATGAAAGTCTGAGACTGACAACAGAAGAAAAAAACAAAGCAGAATATTGTTATTAGCTGTATTGGGCATCTCAATGACTCAGGAATTAGCAAAAAAGAACCACCCATTCTTGCCCCTAGTTACAGGAAGGGCTTAGATGTTAGTAACTATCTTACATGGCTTGGCTATTTAATAACATAACGGAATACTTACATTATACACATAAATGGAACATAAATTGTACTGGTCATGGTAGCTGTAGATGAAGAAGTCTTAACTTGCTGGAACATGTGTCGTCACTGTATACAGAAAAATTAGCGAAGAGGACCAAAAAAAGAGTTTTAATGAAAGGAACATTGAGAGTAGCATTCAACAGGTGACTTTCTTGAAGTCTAAAGAAGTTATGACACAAGATCACTCATGTCCCGCCAGAGTCTTGATGAATCGACGCAGAGAAAATGAGTTACTGCCATTGGCATCGCCAATATTCCTTCCCCACATTTTTCCCAACCTTGTTAAAGTAGAGCCATAATACGAAAAGGTTATTCATCGAAAGAGTAGGTTGAATAACACAACAAAAAGTTAAGGGTGTAAGCTCATACGCTTTGTCTATCACAAGTTCAGACGGAGAGTGTAGAAGATGGAAGAAAAGAGCAACCTCTTCTTCCTCTGAATGGGACTAAAATGAATGGACAAGCAAGTGATGTAACTTATCTGGAATTTGCTGTCATCTAACCTGACCCTAACTAAACCTACCCTCATCCATCAGCCAAACCAGGGATTTTGTATTGAGCCCTTTGCTGTCACACATGAGAAATACAGACAGACAGACATGCATGCACCGATCTGCACAGCGCAGACACGGCTCAGAACCAGACTGATGGCTGACGTCTCCACCCCAACCTCTGTCACCTTCTCTGGCTTGGCAGACAGAGAGCACAGATGCCAAGAAACTGTTATAGCCCCATTTGATGTCCTGCTTTCAGGGAAAAGAGGGCACCAAGTGGAAGTGTGGGAGTTGAAAAAGCTAGGAGGCTAAGTGGTGACAGCTAAGCAGATGCCCAGGAATTTCCCCACAACAAATTGGACCATTTTGGAATACCATAAAAGGTTTAAGAAAATACAAAACCGAAACTCACTAAACATAGTAAACATATCAACATAGGTAGTGTTCACTTCTGATTAAATATACAGTTAAGCCCAAAATTATTCATACCCATGCTAATTTTTGAATTACAGGGAACTTTTAGATGGCCAATAGCTTTCATCTGGCTGGAAATTACATAAACAGGTGATAAAGGACTGTAAGACATTGTGTTACGGATGTTAATGGTAAATGTTAACCATTTCTATGTTTTTTTTTTACATGTTTACTGAAAATGCCATGTCCACAATTATTCACAATTATTCAAATTGTCACACACTTTACAGAAAATGCAAAATTCTATACCATTCCAAATGGTCCTGGTAATTTCTACCATGTTCTTGAGCATTCTAATTAACTACAAATCGAGAACAGGTGATGCAGTAATTCTCTAGTCAATTACTAGTCATTTGCAAATCATGGCTGAAACCAAAGAGCTTAGTGAGGACTTCCAATTGCGCATCGTGGCTGCTCACAAGATGGGGAAAGGTTATAAAGCCATATCCAAGTGTTTTCAAGTGCCAGTGATCAAAGTGCAAAGAATAGTCAAAAAGTACAATGAGTTCCACATTGTGAAAAATCTCAAAGGGTGTGGTAGGAAGCCAAAAATGCCCGTGTGCTAGCAAGAATGGTAGTGCGAGAGGCCAAGAGGAATCCAAGAATCACCACCAAGGCCATCCTGATCATTCTGAGCAAATCCGATACCAACATCTCAAGGCAGACACTAGCAGACACTGCAAAGGGCTGGTCTCCATGGACGCCGACCAAGGAGGACTCTACGTCTCCAAGACAGGCACAGAAAAGCCGCCTAGCTTTTGCAAAAGCTCACCGGAAAAAATACGCTTTTGGTCATCAATTCTGTGGTCGGATGAGATGAAAATTGAGTTGTTTGGACACAGGGATGTGGTTTTCGTTTGGCGAAAGACAGGAGACGCATTCAACCCCAAGGACACCATCCCCATGGTCAAGCATGGTGGTGGGAATTTAATGCTTCGGAGGTGTTTTTCAGCCAGTGAGCCAGGCAACCTTGTCAAAGTAACCAGCATCATGAGAAAAGATGACTACATTAAGATTCTGGAGGAAAACATCAGGCAGTTTGCAGAAAACCTTGGCCTTGGGCAACATTGGACCTTCCAACAACACAATGATCTGAAACATACAGCCAAAGTGGTCAAGAAATGGTTAACAGACAACAATATCAACATGTTGGAGAGGCCCAGCCAGAGTCCAGACATGAATCCCATCAAGAATCTATGAAGAGAACTAAAGACCAGAGTGATAGCAAGGAAGCCTTCTAACCTCAAAGACCTGGAGATCATCGCAAAAGAGGAGTTGTCCAAAATTCCAGTGGAGACATGCAAAAGGCTTGTTAGCAATTATAAGAAACGTTTGATTGCTGTGAAGGCAAATAAAGGCTTTGCCATTGATTACTGAATTACTTTGGAGATGGCTTTTTTCGTAATAATGTATAAAATAAAAGAGAAAGTCGATTTTTTTCCCATTTATATCCTACAGTCCTTTGTCACTTGTTTGTCATATCCAGCCAACATGACCCCTATTGGCCATATAAAATTTCCCTTTTATTTAAAAATTGGCACAGTTATGAATAATTTTGGGCTTGACTGTATGTGTAAAATACATGGTTAGATTCAACATGCAGTTTATTTCTCTAGAACAGCAGCATCTAGGACACCACGCAGCCAGCCAGGAATGCAAATACATTTGGATAGACTGTGTGACAGTTCTACCCTTCGTCAAGATTTATGTGTGGGCCAATAAACACAAGGAAAACATCTTCCCGGGTGAAGCAAGGGGATTCAACTAGAATGAAAAGCACTTCACCAGGTTTCCCAGAAAACACAATTAGTGAAATTCTTTACAAGGCTTTGTGGTCTGTATCCACAGTTTGCTTATGCTATTGTGAAGTGTGACACATTTTCGCCTATCAAACATATTATTCTGGTTAGACAACTTGTGCTCTAGGACCTAATCAATAGGGTTCGGCCTGACTCAAAATGGTCCATGCTGTCATATCAATTATCTATGTCTGGGGCAGTGCTCTTTACTCAGACCCCGTCATTCCTGGATCTAGGGCCACAAGTCCCTCTCTCCTGCTCTCCATTGCAAGAACAGACGAAAAGCTCATTTGGGCCAGACAACCAAGAAACCAGGCAAACACCTCTATGTTTTTCTGGGCAAGAAAACTCTAATAGATGGATGTGACTTTCATATGTTCTGCCACATATGACTCTTGCTGACTTCAAAGCCACACTGGCCATCTGGGCATAGTTGGGACTGGAAAGGTGATCCCTAATTCTCGGACTAAAAATGTGTCTGAGATCGCAAACTAGCCTGAAGTAAAGACACGTGAGTTTTGACTGCTATTTAGGAGCACCTTTGCCTCTCTTGACGTTACGCCATCTTGGACTTCATGGAAATACCAAAACACTAAGAGCTGAGCTAAAAATGTGTTAGTGAAAATAATACAAAAAAGGTGTTTGATTCTTGGTTAAAATTCCTATACTGTGCAGAGCCTGTGGTCAGACAGTAATGCTCCCGGCTTGGACAAATAACCCCTCTCCCCACCGGATACGGGAGTTCAGTTCCCCACTCCAACCCATCAATCTGTCACCCACCAACTGTATCTGTATCCCCTCTGTCATTTAAATAATCTCTCTCTCTCTCTCTCTCTCTATATATATATATATATATATGATGCAACGGTACAGTGGGCCCATGGTTTGGTACGTCCCGGGGTTGTGGGTCATGGTAAACGGTTTCGGTATGAATTACATATTATGATATGAAGTGTTTCCACTTGATTTGCCGACAAGCAATGCTTGCAGAGTGTACATTGTTTACGTCTTAGTACCCTCGTCATCATAGTGAACCAGTGTTAATTTCATAAACAAAAATAGTGACAAACAAATTGTTAAACACCTTTTTTTTTTTTTCAACGTTTCCACTGGCGAACACAGCGTTTGCAACCACAAGTTGATGGAAAAATACTACAAACATCAAAACACATCTGAAAGCGCATCATCCCAAGTTTCCAATATATACGCACAGGTAAAATCAGTGGTGTGGTGAGTGGAGTGTGTTCCCCTTGTTCTTATATTTCTGACTGATATTTCCATCCATGTCAATTAAACTACTCAAACAATAGCGCGTGCAGTATGTAACAAATGCCCTCAAGGCGAGGGAGTTGGTTCAAGTGCAGAGCGCAGCAGGTTTATTGAAGGGCAGAGGTACAAGAGGGTCAGATTGAATCGAATATCCAAAGGCGTGCAAAAGTCCAATGAACCCAAAAAACTTAGAAAGGCAAAAGTACAAAAGGAGTAGGCAAGAAACAAGGCAAAAAAGGCAGAATCCAAAACCATGATCAGTAACAATATTAATCACGAAGGAAAACCGTCTCAGTAATGCGTGCGAAACAACAATACCTCACAAAGTCAAACACAGACTGAACAGAACTAAATAGAGGGTGCTAAAGGGCTGAGAGGTGAAAACAATCAAGACTAACGGAAATCAAACCAAGCAAAGAAATACAACAAACTAGATTGGGGAAAAAAACAAGACATGGAATACAACAATGCAACACCCCCGAGACCTTACACAGTACGCATTTCGTACTGGGTAATTACATTTCAAAATTTTCACGGGTATCCATACTATGCATAACGCTGCGCTTAAAATTTTAATCAATAATAGTAGGCTATATCGACATTGTAAACTAAACATTGTACAATGTTCCAACAGCCTTACTTGATATTGTGTATAACACTCATAATCTATACTGACACAAAGGCTATCAGTATGGAATTAAGGAGTAGCCTATAGCCCCACTTTAATAATGATGCTAGCTTGCTACAACATGTTGTTAGAGTAGACGTTAGATGGGAGAATATTTGTTTTTAGTTTCCGCTCTCTTCATGGGGCGCCTTTAGGGAGGTTTCCTACTGCAATGTCATTGCAAATCGTCCATTGGTTGTTTAAGGGGGAGGGGGTTGCGGTCACTGCGATTGCCACATTTTGAGACATTGCTGTGGAGAAAAGTTTGTCAGCCCCCAGGAGCCCCCTAACAGACTAGGGCCCCAAGCAGTTGCCTGGCTTACCTGTTCACAAGCTACACGTCTGGTTACGTTCGGTACGATAACATATCATACCCCTACGGGGTATATAGTATCTCACAAAAGTGAATACACCCCTCACATTTTTGTAAATATTTGATTATATCTGTTCATGTGACCACACTGAAGAAATGACACTTTGCTACAATGTAAAGTAGTGAGTGTACAGCTTGTATAACAGTGTAAATTTGTTGTCCCGTGTCAGGTGGTACGTGTCAAAGTAACATCCACATGAATGGCAAGACCCAAGGTTTCCCAGCAGAACATTGCCCAAAGCATCACATTCCCTCCGCTGGCTTGCCTCCTTCCCATAGTGCATCCTGGTACCATGTGTTCTCCAGGAAAGCGACGTACACACACCCGGCCATCCACGTGATGTAAAAGGAAACGTGATTCATCAGACCAGGCCACCTTCTTCCATTGCTCCGTGGTCCAATCTGATGCTCACGTGCCCATTGTAAGCACTTTCAGAAGTGGACAGGGCTCAGCATGGGCACCCTGACTGGTCTGTGGCTACGCAGCCCCATACACCACAAACTGCGATGCACTGTGTGTTCTGACATCTTTCTATCAGTACCAGTATTAACTTTATCAGCAATTTGAGGTACAGTAGCTCGTCTGTTGGATCGGAACACACAGGCCAGCCTTTGCTCCCCATGTGCATCAATGAGCCTCGGCCACCCATGACCCTGTCGCCGGTTCACCGCTTTTCCTTCGTTGGACCACTTTTGATAGGTACTGACCACTGCAGACCGGGAACACCCCACAAGGGCTGCAGTTTTGGAGATGCTCTGACCCAGTCGTCTAGCCATCACAAATTGGCCCTTGTCAAATTCGCTCAGATCCTTACGCTAATCCATTTTTCCTGCTCCTAACACATCAACTTTGAAGACAGAATGTTCACTTGCTGCCTAATATGTCCCACCCACTGACAGGTGCCATGATAACGAGATTATCAGTGTTATTCACTTCACCTGTCAGTGGTCATAATGTTATGGCTGATCGGTGTGTGTATATATATATACATAGATACACACACACATATACACAGTGCATTGCAGAAGAATTTAATCCCAGGACCAATTCTCATACCTGGTCCATTGAAATGTCATCCTGTTAGATATTTTATTTTGAAATGCTGACACGAATTCAATTATTGTATTTATGGTGAAATTGGTTATATGTTCGAAAACATATTTAAAATACTTTCAAGTACACTATATAGTCAAAGTATGTGGACACCTGATCATCACACCTATATGACCTTATTGGAAATCCCATTCCAAACCCCCCGATTGTTGAGTTTGCTATCGCCATTCAAAATTCATACCGAAGATGTTCACTGGGGTTGAAGTCAGGGCTCTGTGCAGGCCACTCAACTTCCTCCACACCAACCTTGTCGAACCATGTCTTTAAAGACCCCGCTTTGTGCACAGGGGCACAGTTATTCTGGAACAGAAAAGGGACTTCCCTAAACTGTTGCCACAAAGTTGGATACACCCAATTGTCTAAAATGTCTTTGTATCCTGTAGCATTAAGATGACCCTTCACTGGAGCTAAGGTGCCAAGCCCAAACCCTGAAACACAGCCCCAGACCATTATCACTCTTCCACCAAACTTTACACTAGGCACTATGCATTCTGGTAGATAGTGTTCTCCTGGCATCCACCACACTCAGATTCATCCATCCGACTGCCTGTTAGTGAAGCATGAATCATCACTCCAGAGAACACGTTTCCACAGCTCCAGAGTCCAGTGGTGGCGTGTTTTACACCACTCCGGCCAATGCTTGGCATTGCGCATGTTGATGTGTAGCTTGCGTACAGCTGCTGTGCCGTGGAAACCCATTTTGTGAAGCTCCCGACGAACAGGTCTTGTGCTGATGTTGCTTCCAGAGGCCGTTTGGAACTCTGTGGTGAGTGATGCAAGACATGATAGGCAGCATCACTCACCACATAGTTTCAAACTACCTCTGGAAGCAACATCAGCACAAGAACTGTGCGTTTAAGCACAAGAAGCTACATGCTTCAGCACTCGGTGGCCTCCGCTTTGTGAATTTGTGTGGTCTACCACTTCATTGCGGGGCTGTTATTGGTCCTAGATGCTTCCACGTCGATCTAGTAGGGCAGAAATATCACAAACTGACTTGTGGTGAATATGACATCCTATGACAGTGCCACGTTTAAAGTCACTGAGCTCTTCAGTACGACCCATTGTACTGCCAATGTTTGTCTATGGAGATTTCATGGCTATGTGCTGGATTTTATGTACCTGTGAGCAATGGGTATAGTTGAAACACCTGAACTCAATAATTATTAGGGGTGTTGACATACTTTTGGCCATGTAGTGTACTTCCCAAATTAAAACCATTGTTCCCATACATTAATTGACTTTGAGTGTCAGTGTTTTCAAATAAAATATACATTTACCATTTGTAATCCAGTAATATCAAAGAACACCTGTTTGTTATGAAATGTGTATATATATATATATATATATATATATATATATATATAAGCTAAACACTGTTAGTGGAAGGACACTGTCATGTTACATTCCCACAGGGGCCCAGTTAAAAATCTACTCAGTCACTTTAGACAACAGCATCTGCTAAAAGACTATGTAAATGGACAGCAACACACACTTCCAAGGTGTCTTGAAACTAGTTTCAGCCGATAATCTGCTCCCCATTGATTCCTTTTGACTCATTCTCCTTCGGCAGGTGCAACCGGATCCAGGCTACCTTGCATGGGAACTGGCAACTCATATTAAATCTTATGCAACATGTGGACAGAAGCTCTGCACAATGACAGGCATCTGCAAGTTTCACTCCCATGCATTGTGTTCCCTCGCTTCTTTGTTTAAGATTGCAGAAGGTGATTTTTCCTTGGTGGTGGCAGCTATAGTCCAGCTACACCATGGAGCTCAATGGAAAAACACACAAGATAACAAGGTTCCACCCACTCAACGCTTAATATTCCCTCACATGCTAATGGTGACAGTAATAGAAACATTAAACACAACATCAGCCATATCTTACAAAAACAGTCATGGTTTGTAAACTCAAAAGGCAAGGCTTTGAAGGCACTCCCAAGTTGAATTGTGTGTTCACTCAACCTAAAATAGCCTATCTAGACAATTTAACATATAACTTGAGAATGTATTATAATCACGCTACATATTCCCAAATGTTGAGCAATCAAGTTGCAACTGATTGCCTTACACTGGTGTATGTTAAATCAAATGTGCTTTTTCTTTGTTCTTTACATTGTATAGGACCAGACTGGATTGACTCCTATGTAATTCAAACCACCTAGACAGACTTTCCAGACACCTACATTTCTGAGTCAGAAGGAAATCATGAAAGATAAAAGGTATAGACATGAACAGAAAGCAAGAGAGAGGGAGAAAAGGGAGTGACAGAAAAGAGATAGAGAAAAGGACAGAGGGAAAGAGAAGGGGGAAAGCTGAGGAAGAGAAATTATAGAAAGATAGAAATGTTACAAAAGACAGACGAAAACAGAAAGAAAGTAAACAGACACCCTGAAAAACAGCTAGCTCGGACCCTCTCCAGCCCCTCTTGCCAGGCCCTGCTTCATCAATGCCATATGTAGCTGACACCACACCCTACCAAGTTTGAACTGATATTCCATGAGTACACACATCTAGTCATCCAACAAAAGCCAAGTTCAAGCAGTGGTCATTGTCATGTACAATACCAGTCAAACATTTGGACACACTTACTAATTCACTTGATTGGGTGTGTCCAAACTTTTGACTGGTACTGTATGTAAGAAAGTCATGCTGTGAGGATGGGAGGGGAAATGTACAGGAAGAGGTGAACTCAGGTTTTGTGTCTGTGTGTGTGTTTGGTTGTTGTCACAGCCGGCTCCATTTCAGAAGAACACGCATGCCTTTGAGCAAAGTGCTCAGGGTTTAGCAGAGGAAGCCATAACCAATAGGCAAGTCTGGCTGCTCCAAAGTTGTTGTGAAAATATGCCTATAATTATGAGTTCAAAATAAACAAAGAACCAACTGAAATGTATCAGGATTATATTCTTCTTAACTGGGACATGTCCATTAGCCTAGTACAGTGTTTTCTGAGCTGAAAGAGGAATTTGTGACAAACTGCATTTTTACTACTCTAAATGGTAATTCCAATTGTAATCCAACAGCAGGTTAATATTTGCATTTATAATATTTTCAGCTGATATTTTCAGAGATCCAACGCCCTCTCTCTCATTTAGAGCACAGACACCTGTTTCTTGTCATTACCCTCACCTGTGTTCCTTATCAATTATCCTTATCATGCCTATATAAGTTCCTTCTACCCCACTGTATCTTGTCAGTCATTGTTTGGTTCCATCCTTTTGTAGTATTGTTCTGTTCTGTTTTCGTGTGTTAGTTTCAGTTTTGTTACATCTTAGTTATTTATTTAAAATCCTCTGTTCTCCCTGTGCCTGCGTCCTGCCTCCCTGTTGCAACATGACAGCAGCTGAACCAACAAGTACATCTGTCCCAGACGTTCTGCTATTACACCAATGACATTTATAAATTACTTTCAATTTACGGACAATCAAGGGTGCAGTGCAGCTTTTCAAAGCACCATATTGTTAGGCTAAACTCTCTTAGGAAAACACAATGTTGTCATCTTAAGATTGCAACATTCACTGACAGCTTTATTTACCATGGACACCCAAATAGAAATGTGGTTTCCCGTACCGGAAGGCCACTCCCTTTTCCTTCACCTGATAAGTGGGATGTTTGAGAAAAGAAGCATGTCCTTGTTATGCTGGTAGTCAAAAGGTCTTGCTCAAATACTGCACCAGCCTGGTGACAGATAGACACATCCAAGTTACGAGCTGTCAGCCATGACTTCCATGTGTATTAACCCATGGGTTTTCCATGTGTATTAACCCTTTTTAATGCCTCCACTGGAAAGGTATGGTCCGGAGGCATTACAAAAGGCAGAGCACATAAGAAGTGCCATGGCTACAGATTCAGCTTTCTCCCCTTATGCAAAAGCATACAGAAGTTTCTGTAGATTTGTAGATCACGTTCAACGCATGTGTTCCTTCACCTCTACTAAAAACAGTTTCTACCTAATGTCCCTTAAACTTTTGCATGTTGCTACGAGACCAGGCAGATACCTAGCAGCCAAAAGCTGTGCTGACTCAGCATATTCAGCCGCCTTGCATGCGCCAGAACATAACATTCCTGTGCCTTGACTTACAGAGCTGGGCAGCTAACAACAACTTAACATCCACACAACGTATCTAGCCTGCTGGTTTTTCATCTACAGCACTGCATCATATGAAACCCACATTGCAGAAAAGTATCATTTTTCTTTTAACACTTGGAAGTGAATTAAATAAAAACGATCAATTTAGAGATGCAACAAAACATATTGTGCAAGTTTGCCGTACTGCAGGGAACTTCAAAGTGCTTTAATCTGTAAAAATATCCAGCGCTAGTGGATGTATACATTCAAGATGGTAAACTATTTACAAGATCAACTCTGTTGATGTGATAGAAATTCCATCCGTCATTCTCTTTACTTGTGTCTTTAACAAGAGAAAACAGAGAGTGTTACACAATTTTAACAAAAACATTGGATTTCAAACATACAGTGTGAGTCCTCTTACACTGTTTTCATTCTCCTGTAATTATGCACAGCTTCAGAATTGTGTGGGGCGTAGCCTATTTCAGTTATTATTCCACTAACCATAGTGACAAGGTAGTCGAACGAGTTGGATTTAAGGCAGACAGTTCCAGTAGAGCTTAAAGACGTGTTTGTTAAAACTGTCACCATCCATCAAATCAAGGAACCACTGATTTCAGAGTGAGAAGATAAGCGGATCCTTCCCGTATCGCCGGAGGCAAAAACCATTCGCCCCAAAATGTCATCCAGTAATGACTTAAGACGTCACCGCTGGAATCGGATCACGACAATATGTTAAATGATTCAGATGGCAGTGACGCATTTAATTTGTTCCACCCCCCCCCCTTTCTTGGTCAATAATCAGACATACCGTAGCCTCCTATCAAGGTGGTTAACAGATGTGACATGTACTGTAGCCCCTGGAAATCAATTGTCTGTCTGGACCATGCACAGCATGGGTCCCACATCTCTGCCCTCTAAGAAGCATTGGAAAGAATCATCCTGTTGATTTTCCAGATGAATGATAGTACAACCCAAGCTATATTTTACATGGTTACAACAAATCCCAGAGATGACATTGCTATTATGGACTGGTTACCAGCACAATTAGAAGAGTAGAAAGTTATTGTTTGTCATAACTGTTGTATTCAGTTTCTTATTAACTGGGTAGTTTTAATCTGGAATATATGAGACCTTATACCACGGGTATGACTTCGCTTTTTACTGCTCTAATTACCTTGGTAACCTGTAGTATAAGCACAGCCCGATGGGTTGTGCCTAAGAACAGCTGTTAGCCATGGTTATTGGCCATATACCACAACCCCTAGAGTTTACTGTGGAAATATATGATATTCCAACATTACTTATAAACCAGGTGGTTTGAATCCTGAATGCTGATTGGCTGACAGCCGTAGCATATGAAACCGTATTTCACGGGTATGACATGACATTTTTTACTGCTCTAATTGCATTGGTAAGCGGTAGGGCTGTAACGGTATACGCCTTTCAACCGAACAGCTCGGAACATCCCCACTCGGTTCAATATGTAACAGCATGTGAACCGAATGGATATTTGTGTTTGGGCAGAAGGCGACATATTTTGAAATAAAAACATACAAAATGTGGTGTACTTGTGTTGTCTCCAAATTTGTTGAAAACAACCCATTGTAGTGATAATTTCTAAGGAATGGGCAACATTTACAAAGCCAATCAAAATACAACTGCTACGTCAACTATGGCTAGCATACATTGAAGCAGCAAGCACCAACACGATTGCAAATGCGGGGGAAAGATAGAGTTGGAGGATCCTCTGCTGTTTGGAAAGAATTTGGATTTCCAGAAGACTATGATGGTGATGGACTGAGTTGTCAACCAAAACATCACAGTGATCCACCATTGTCAGAGTAAAACAGGGTGAAGCTGCCGGAACTGAACATGCTGACACTTTTGTGGAGACATCACCCCGATATTATCATTATATTATCATCAGCAGAGCTAGGAGTTATACTCAGCAGTGTCTACAAGCTGCATTCAAACAGGTCCTCAGTCCGGTTGGTATATGTTAGAACTATGCCAAAGATATGACACGAGTGATAGGTGTATTCTTGGCTTTGGATATGCGCCCATTTTCAGGTGGTAGAGAATAGTGGATTGAAGCACTTAAGCGCCATGAAGCCCGCCCCCCGTCCCTATTTTAGTAAGAAAGTGGTTCCAAGTTAAAGAAGTCTGAACTTGGCTAGTTGACGAGTTAGAGAGTGCATCCGAGATTGCAGTAACTACTGATGGATGGACGTCAAGGGCTACAGAAAGTTATGTTACAGTCACAGCACATTTTATGACCAAGACATGCTGCAGAAACGTCTCCACAATGAGAGTCACACGTGCTCATCTGGCAAGAAGTACCGCAGGAGGCAGTGCCTGAGTGGAAACTAGAGAGGCCAAATACCACAATCCCTGTCACAACAGACAGTGCCAGAGACATTGTTAATGCTGTTAAAGAGGCTGGACTCAGCCCACAAATGGCTTTTTGCGTGTATGGTTAATCTAGCATCTCAGAAGGCAATGGCAGTGACCCAGATGTCCCGCCTTCTCGAGACAGTGAGAAGGGTGGTGGCCTTCCTCCATGGGAATACCACAGTCACCATGTCATGGAAACAAAGCAGGGGAGGCTTCAGCTTCCCCACAACAAGCTCATTCAAGATGTCCCGACCAGGTGGAACTCAAGTTATGACGTGATTGAGAGATGGCGCAACAGCCAGCTGTCTACCCTACACTGATGGACAAAGCAGTGAAAAAGACTGTGAAGGACACTGTGCCAATCTCCAATCAGGATGTGAGACTGGCAGAGGAGATCATTCAGGTCCTCAAACCCCTGAAAAACACCACCACCCTGATGAGTTCTGAGACTTCCCAATCAGTGTCCATGATTCTCTGACAGCAGAGATCCTTCAGATAGAACTCCACAGATGTAATAACTGATTATAGCTGACTTAAGTGTTACTAGTACTGCATTGTTTTATTATTAATGTTGTATTATTACATTCAAAATATTTACGTTAAAATTGCATTGCAGCTTTGATATCATTATTAGGTGTATGGCTATATATAAACTGTGTTATAAGTTATTTATTTGCCGCTTTGTCCTGTTTTTGTCCAATCCATTAAGCATAATACTTCAGATGACACCAGCCTTGAGGTGACCACCGGGCCCGTCTCATCCCCAAAGCAGCCAGGCTCACAACCATCTGGATCTTTTCCTCCAGCAAAGAAATCAGCCACGATGGATCTGTTTGTTCTACAGTCAGAGTAGTAACAACCCCATCACCTGTGGACATTGATCCAGTTGCATGGTGGAAGGACAATCAGCATTAAAAACCCACATGTAGCCCAGTTGGCACCTATCAGCAATACCTATCAGTACCAGCAACCTCTTTATCAAGTGAGAGTGAAATCTCAAAAGCAGTGGATATTGTGACCGCAAACAGGTCTGCCCTGATACCAGGATATGTGGACGTCCTTGTCTTCCTCATGAGGAACTTTGAAATATCGATCAGTCAGTCAAGTAGTGAGGGCAGGGCAATGCTGTTGCTGTTTGCTTGCTGTTACCGTTATTGTTCATAACGAGCGAATGGGATTGCAAATTTCACTGTTTAAGATTTTTTTTAAGAGACTTGAGAGCCAGAGAAGACTGCTTGTTTATGTTGATATTAAAAGCATGTCATTTAAATTAATTTGATTAAAAAAACAGTAAGAAAATGTTTAAATTTTCTTTGCATTCGTCATCTTTCATTATTGCGCTGTACTGAAAAAAACTCAACCGTAGCCCTAAAACGTAGGTGTGTACCGAACATTGGACTTACTGTACCGTTACCATAAATGATTAATAAGAGAAATAAGGTATGGGGGGTTGATACATTACCAATGTAAAAAACTGGTTTATAACATCCCGTTTAACATTTGACACTAGGATGTGTTTATATAAAGCAATGAATGTATTTAAGTATTTCAAGCATTTCAAGCCAATTGACTTCAGTTCTAACATGAACAAGCAAATCATAAGAGAAGTGTACATTACCTTTCTGTAGATGAATAATGTCTGGGAAGTTCGCGAGGAGGCCTTGGTAGAGTGACAGTTTGTCCAGCATGTGGAAGAGGTCATACTTAGGTTGCTCTGCGAACATTTCCCCAATGTTCTCATACGTGCGCCCTGTGTGGGAGATGGCAGTATTGAGGGCATCCGAGCAGTGGGGAGGGTCTAGCATGAACGCCTGACTAACATTCTGGAACGCGTTCCCCAGCCGCTGGAACTCCTTCCGGAAGCCTCCAAGGTGCTTCCGCACCAGTTCCGAGGCCACATGTGTCAGCTGCATGACGCTGTCGTCCATTTTCTTGGCGAAGGATTTGAAAGAGTCCACGCGTTCCTCCACATCCTGCAGGTCCTGGTGCTCGTTGGGGATCTGGAAGGTGAGCATGAAGTTGGCGCCCATCATCTCATCCTTCTCCGCCCGCCGTTTTCCAAGCTTCCACTGCTTGTCATCGGCACACATAAGGAAGTGCTCAAAGCCCTCGTACTGTGACAGGACTGGGTGGCTGGTCATGTGGTCCATCCAGAGGATCAGCCGCCTCTTGCGCTTCTCGATGAAGTCTTCTTCGAAGCGCCCTGTCGCCTGTTTCTCGGGCAGGTGGGGCACTGAGATGACAGTGAACTTGTGCAGTAAACGGTTGTACAACCAGTCAAAGTGCTTGTAACGCCGGTAAACAGGCCTGCCTGTGTGGCTTGGGGTCACCCGGTAGGATATGTAGGTCTTAATGCCTTTGAACTTAGTCTGCTTGGTGGGGTCCTCGATGGAGCAGGAGAAAGGGGTAGGGCTGTCTTTCCATTGAGGCCCTTTAGGGCCCATCTCAATAGTGTACGACTCTGCTATCTTAGCGTTCATGGGCACGTCGCCCAACACAAACGCTTCCACCCCTGAGCGGACAAAGCTGGAGAATCGGTTCAAGTTTCGGCCTACCATACTGCCCTTTCGCGAGCTGGAAAGACTGTCTTGCCTCTCCATGTAAGGTTTGGCGCGATAGTGCACATTTGGGTTGTTGGAATGGGAGCTCTGGTGGGAATGTCCGTTTGCCCCACTGCGGCCATCCTCGTCCACTACTGTGGAGCTGTCATCCCAATCATCCCAGTCATCATCGTCATCGTCATAGTAACCCTGTTGCATGTGAAAAGGTGTGTTCGGAGCTGAAGGGAAGTATGACGAGTCATTGCCGGGAGAACCGACAGGGCTTATGGAGCAGTCTGTGAGGTTGGAGTTGGAACGAGGGCGGATTATTTCAACGTAAGAGGCTGGGAAAAGACCTCTCTGTCCCTTACTGTTCTCCCCTTGTAACCAGCCATCCACAGAGTTATCGTCAAAGATGACCAGTTCCTCGTTCTCCTGGATGCTGATCTCCTCTTTGTTTTCACTTTGAAAAGTATAGAGGGCCTTGCCTTTCATTGACATTTTGATTCTGTTGACGTGCGAAATAATCTGAATATCACATGCAGACACTGCCTAAAATCAGTGTGATCCTGCTACCCTTAAACATTATCTGAAACTCATGTCATGCAAACAGGTAATCTCTGAATTATTGAAATATGGCACACTATTTCAGATCATCTCTAGTCACCCAATTCTTGTTTAAAACAATAATATATGTAGCCTAAAGTGGTTTATTTGCCTTAAATTACATGTACATTATTTTACATTTCAGTCATTAAGCAGACGCTGTTCTGTACAGTGAATGACACAACACGTGTCAAATTACACAATTACGGATATAAACTAGGCCTACTAATTTTGTGTTTTCATGCCCTACAAAACAATACCAATCATAGTGCTATATATAGTTACTACTCGTTTGTTTAAATAGACAGAGCAGCAAAAGCTGGAAATATTTACGTCAATATTACTTAAGTATCCAGGGTTGTTATCTATACTCTGCCAAAAATCGTATCCATCTTTATAATAGGCCAATGAACAGCATACAATAGTAAAATACAGTTGCACAAGGCTTTCAGTGGTTGTCCAACAGAATTTAGGGTATTTCAGTTGGTATTCTTATTCCTACCGCAATATAATGAAGTGCAAACCACTTGCCATTCATCTACTGCTCAATGCCCACAACATAAGTACCGTATACCTATAGATAGCCTTGTATGGCCGTAACCTAAACGTTTTCTTTGTTTCTATTCAGAATATCCAAGCTTCACCTCCGATACTTGAAACTGCAATAGAACTTGCGTGTTTCGCAACTTGTTTCTCCTCAGTCTTCGCATCACACAAGCTCCAAAACATTGGTTCATACGAAAACTTGTTTTCACCAAGAAATAATAGCAAACTTGTGTCTCTATTCGTTGTAATCCTGAAGAATCGTTACACTGTTATCCTCGAACACATACTTGCTGTACATCCAACCGACATGATAAAACATTATCAAAATATTTTGTTTCCAGCACAAAGACCAAGTGCCCAGAGTGCATTCAGAGCCGAGAGAGATGAGTAATGTTATCCCAGTGTAGTGCATTCTGGTCTTGATCTACATTCCTTCGGAAAACTTCCTCCATTTCCCCCGCTAAACAGGTCCTTGCGCATCATGATCTCTTTCCTAGAATAACAAAAAGAGATTACGTATAATTGGCAAATTATTAGAATCTGTGACTAATGCCAATAATAGGCTATTTGTCGGAGACTGTAACTGTACGGTCTTTAACAAAGTGTTTCCATGACGTTATGGACAATCGAAGAAAGTTTTTTCCCTTTCCATTCAGGTCCTATATCAATTCTGTACAATGCATGAAATAAGCTCTACACTGCCCCCAGCATGATAAATATATAACAACATGAATACATTAATCATTTTTTATTCTACGTCAATGATTGTTTATAGCTACAGTATTTTTGAACTGATAATTGACGTTCATTATAAGGAATAACGATGACGTGATTGAAGAGTCGTTTAGGCTATGAAAATGAGAAAGAATATTGCGATTTCGCAATATTTCAGATTGAAACAGAAACACGACATGTAAATAAAAAAATCGCCTCTAAAGTCTCTACCTTACCTTTGCGTATGTACGTTGTTGCCAGAAATGTCCGCATTTGTTTTGTTGTTGCAACGACGGATATAAATCCTTTCAAATTCAGCAGTGCTTCAGGCGTTCCAGGTCGTGTCTTTTTTTAATCGCGCGACTGCACATCTCAAAATAATTGGCGTGTAGGCCCATAGAGATGGAAAGACGGAGAATCTGCGTAGTTGTCCCTATAACGTCTGTTCTGGGTTGCTGCATTGGCAGCGCTGTTGAGGCGATCTCCTAGATGAAGTAGTCAATTTCAGTATAATAATAGCTGATCAGCCTGGTGACCTGTTTAGAGTTGTGGTACACTTAGATCTCCATACAGATCAGGCCACAATAGCTAGGCCTTGCGAAATGAGGTTTAAAAATAGACTTTTCTTCAGCACAATTAATGAAGATGAATTTTAATGTAATTTGATGATATCCTGCAACTAGTGATGGCTAGACGCTCGACATTATGCCCTCTTGACCATATCCCCACCTCCCTTCTACAGACCATTTCTGGAGACCTCCAATTCCTTACCTTTCTCAACGACTCACCCCTGAGCACTGGTTGTGTCACAGCGGACATCTATAGCCAGAGTTGCTCCCCGCCTGAAGAAACCAACTATCTGGAAAATATTGTATACCAGAAAGAAAAACAGTGTTGAATCACATTAACCACACCTTCAAAAAGCGTGTGGATGGAGGTTTCTTGAGATGCCATATCCAATAGAAATCTTATGGCTAGGAGCCCATGCGTTTCACACCATTTTTATTTCACATATGTTCCGTCTTTCTAGGAGCTGGACCACATTTCAACATGTGGCCTTGCACAACAATCATTCAGATACGTCTTGTTGATATGAATAGGCACCAAGTAAGTTTTCCTTATCTGACCCTGAAAACTTTAGATGATCCCACCCATTTGACTACAGAATGGCAGATGTCTTTAATGCTGCTGATGTTCATGCTGGAACACGTTTTCTCCCAGTTATGTTCTCTTATCATCTTCATGAGTACCCATGTGATGTTTCTGGAGGTTTTTCCTTAAGCGCAGCGGGACTGCAAAGAAAACTACCTGGAACGCTACCTCACTCCGGGAAGTATTTTACTTGGCCAACGAGAACCCTTCTTCTGGTGGGAAAAGACGCCGGAGCAACGTGACATCTCAGCCCGCCTGCCTTGGTCTACACCCAGTTTGCTTCAAGGTAGATAATATTCCGTCTACTTAGCTAACTACCTAGCTAGTTTGTTAGTCAGTAATATGTTAAAAAGAGCTCGCTCAGCAAGAATTGAAATGCAAATAAAAACAGCTAAACGTGGCTAGCTAGCTAGTTATATTAATGGATGGTATGTATTATTGGTAAGGTTGCTGTAACTAGTTAGCTACAACTTCTAGCTAGCTCACTTGTATCAATTCGGTCCAGATTGCCGTTTCGTGCCAATGTGACTCAGACAAACATCCTCTCTGTGGCTACATTTTCATAGACTTAACCGAATCTATGTTTGCCAACACGTAAAAAGTAACACGCATTAACCAGTCTTAGAAGTTAGCCATCTGTCAGAGTAAGATGAATGTGATGGTTCCCCTCTGCCCAGTAAGCTTGCATTCGTTTTCTCTTGCAACAGCTCTGCATGTGTTATGAATCTGAAGTACAATGCGTTACTCGCAAAAATGTGCTGAGCAAGTAAGCTAGCGTGGTATAATCATTTACAGTACTGCCATCAATGCAGGTATGTACTTATACATTAATATGTACCAACAAATATATAAATATGGAGAGATTTTGCACACGGCAATAACCAATGGAATGCTTGTTGAGGTACCAGGCCATGTAGAACAAGCCCACTGTAAAATAGTGATTACCACCCATGGTGTGGCTGGCCAAAGGTGGAGCTCTCACTCACCCATGCGAAGTCAACCGCAATTGCTTCCAGGTCTTTGCTGCAAATGATAATGCGTATCAACGTGACTAGTAATATAAGAGTAGCCGTAGGTTCGGTCTATCAAATGATGTGGTGGTGACCTGATTGTGATTATTAACCACTTGCCAGCATATCTCAGCAATAGTGATTTGTTAGTTTTTCACCATCCATGCAAATATTGGCAAATCGGTGAGCAGTGTGGGATACCCCAACAAATAAGCCTCTAGCCCACTGGTTCTCAAACTATGGTGGTACGCAGTGCTCCCTTTAGAGGATATATATTAAATATTTTCTGAGGTGGTACAGGGTGTAAAAAGGTTCAGAACCTATGCTCTTGCCTACAACCTACATTGCCCTACAAAATATAGAGAAAACAGGATTCAGCTTCTGCTATTTAAAAAAAAAAAAAGGGAGGATATTGATCTCAAATGCAATTGCATATGAATCTTCAGTTGCCATTGGATGAGAAATGTTTTTGTCATCCAATTTGTTTTGACTTTTAGCTTTAATCAGGACTTTTTACTGAAAATATGTCAGGAAATGCAAGATGTCTGACTGCTAAAACGTTGGGGGAACTGTCTTAAAACAAAAAAAAAGGAATGCTCAGAACACTTCCACATATTTCAAATTTAACTTAAACCAATGTGTGTGACTCTTTATATAAATGTTAGACCTAGTAGAAAATTGACGTTGCGGTGAAGTCACACGGCTGTACAGAGGATGTTTACTTCATGTCCCGTTACAAATGGCAGCTAGTTAAGCAGACGGGTTGGGCTATGCAGTTCACTTACTGATCAGTCAACTTACACCAACGCCTAGTTTGTTTTTGGAAGCTTCTGTTATCGGCCCTGTGTTTTCTCTTGAAAAAGCGTTTTTAGCAGGCCTGAGGCGAGTTGCCGTACTTGTAACTCCGTTATGTTGATTCCCAGGCTCACCACCAGAATGGATGACCTTACCGAAGCCCTCTCGGCCAGCTTCGCCATCTCCAAGGAGGCCAATAGCACAGCCGTCCCCCACCCGCGGATGGCCCAGTACAAGACCAAGTTCAGTATCTTGGAGCAAAGTGAGCGCAGGCGGCGCTTTCTAGACCTGCAGAAAACGTTAGTTCCCCTAAACAATAACCAAACCGATCCATGCACAACTGGGCCTACTAGTCCCTAACCCCTTGGTACTTCATACATTTGTGGGCAGCTCCACTTCTCTTGTAGGCTTAGTTCAGTTTTCACCTGATAGCATATTGCTTGGTTCTGATGAATATGTGGTCCTTTGTAAGTCAATAGGTAGAACATGGCACTTGTAACATCGGGTAGTGAGTTAAAGACTGCTGATTCGTACAATGTGTAATTGTGTGATTGTGTGATTAAGATGCTGTGGATGAAAGTCAGATTCGTGGCGTATGTGTATCGTCCATACATGGTCCTGCATCCATACCACTCAATCCATAAGGTCGGCCAAATCATAAAATGTATAATTACACAGTGCATTCAGAAAGTATTCAGACCCTTTCACCTTTTTCCACATTTTGTTACTTATTCTAAAATGGATGAAAGATTTTTCTATTTTTTGCTCATTTACTAACCCCCCAAAAATAGCACATTTATCTAAGTATTCAGACCCCTTTATTCAGTATACCTTAGGTAGAGATTACAGCCTTGAGTCTTCTTGGGTATGATACTACAAGCCTTGCACACCTGTATTTGGGGAGTTTCTCCCACTCTTCTCTGTGGGGTTGGATGGGGAACGTCGCTGAGCAGCCGTTTTCAGGTGACTCCAGAGATGTTTGATTGGGTTCAAGTCGGGTTCAATGTACTTCAGTGGCTTGACCAGTCCAGGACATTCACAGACTTGTCCCGATCCCCCTCCTGTTTTGGCTGTGTGAAGGTGAATTTTCTCCCCCAGTCTGAGAACCTACTCCAGAGTGCTTAGGACTTCATCAAGGATCTGCCTCTACTTCACTCTGTTCTTTTTTTCCCCCTCAGTCCTGACTAGTCTCCCAGTGCCTGCAGATGGAAAAACATCCCCACAGCATTTTGCTGCCACTAACATGCTTCACTGTACATAAACAGTAACAACTATTTGCAGTTGTTTTTATATTATA
The DNA here is from genome assembly GCA_016801175.1 of Esox masquinongy. NCBI lineage: Eukaryota > Metazoa > Chordata > Actinopteri > Esociformes > Esocidae > Esox > Esox masquinongy. The sequence continues at coordinate 92,057 of JACXGI010000917.1, forward strand.
TTGGCCAACACTTCTAGGGAGGAATAAACATGGTTATTTAATCCATATTATCGGCATATATTTTTGCTTTTTTGCTCTTTTACCTTTTTAGGAAAAGGCTGAATTATGTGAACCATGCACGACGTCTTGCTGATGGGGACTGGACTGGGGCAGAGAGTGACGCAGAGGAAGAAGTGGAGGTGAACAAAAAGGAGCAGCAGCAGCAGCAGCAGGAGGAGGAGGAGGAGGAGGAGGAGGAGGAGGAGAAAAATTCAGACGATGATGGGATGGGGATGGAGATTGAGAGGAAAAGGTTACCGAAGTACTATGCCAACCAGGTCTGAACAATGTTTTTGACAATGCATTATTTGACCAGCAGAGGGCATATGACACAAGTCGTTTCCTTCTGGTAGCCTTTTTCACAACTCAAATTGGTTTATGAAAATGTACACCTCCGTCAAATAAAATGCTTGGTAAAGTGGTTCAGTAAAGCTTAACATAAAATATAGTACCTTACATTAACCATAGCACTTTAGTATTTGAAAAGGTCTAATATTAATTTTTAAGTAACTACAGGATTCTACAGGATTCCTTGCAATTGAATGGAAATGACTCTTCTCTTCATGTGCAGCTCATGCTGTCAGAGTGGCTCGTGGATGTCCCTCAAGAGCTGGACATTGACTGGCTGATGGTGGTCTGTCCCGTGGGGAAGCGTTCGCTCATTGTCGCATCGAAGGTAAAAATCAGTGTTTTCCTTGCCAGTGTCCCGGTGCACCTCCAAAGTCAGTGCTTACTTATTTAGTTGTTCTTTCTCAAAGAAAAGCATGTGGGTTTTGTTCATGTTATTTTCAAGAGCTGCCTGTCTGTGAAAAATGTTGATTAAACTTGACATCATGAGTGTGGTCAGGACATTGATAAATGGCTGCAGTGTGGTTTATGTTAGTTGCTGTTCCATCAGTGGAAATTATCTCGCCTGTATCGGTTTCACTCATGTCGGAACTGTTGCGTTCACTGAACTCTTCACAGCCTATTCTCTCGCAACCCTTTCTAAAAATGGCACAACCTAGTGTTTTATCACGATCTGAACAGTCATCTCAATTTCCTGGGCTGGCATAATGCAGAGGACACTGTTTATATGGGCTTGTTGATATCTTGATTTGAAGAGTTGACTAATGCGACACATGCTCTCACGTCTCTTGTCCCCCTACACCATTTTAAAGGGGTCCACTGCCGCGTACACCAAAAGCGGCTACTGTGTGAACCGTTTCCCTTCTCTGTTGCCTGGAGGGAACCGACACAATTCCGCAATGGGAAAAGGTACGGGCTGGGTTCCACACTGCCATGGTTCAGATTGTCTGGGTTTGAGTAGGTGTTGTATGTGCAAAATGAATTGTCCCCTTTTGGTCTTACTATGTAGGAGTACATGAAATCTTCAAACTTGTTTTCAACTGCTGACATGGTCATACTGAAGGTTTCAAAGGGTATGGTAAAAAGACAAGCATATATATATATATTAGTGGTCTATTAAAATAAACACACAGAGATTTTTTTTTTTTTGAAAGTGGTTTCAAAAATACAATTTAAAAGAATGCATATGTAAGCTTTTAAACTATCCAATAACCTTTAGATCTGTGAACACTGAGTTTGAAAATAGGAATCCAAATTGTGCCCCAACAAAAGACATTGTCCGGCCATTCTACCACTGAAAACTGCTTCTATACAAAAATGTGTGGCCACAAATGGTTGCGCTACTGTTTTGTCTCTGGGCAGATTACACCATCCTGGACTGTATCTACAGCGAGCTGGAGCGGACCTACTTCATCCTGGACGTCATGTGTTGGAGGGGCCATCCAGTATACGACTGTCCGGTAAGGATGCAACGTTAGCCTCAAATCACTACACTTTCTTCACAGGGGGCTGAATGTTAGCAGGTTTTCTGGTCCTCCTGTGCACTTGGTTGAAATGATTATTTAGGAACACCCCTCACCTGAGTCTTAATTGTACACAAAACCACCGAAATAACTAAAACTGACCAATAGGACCTTTTGTTTAACACTCCCGCAGTTTAAATGTTCTACAGCTGTCCTTTTCCTGTGAAGTTGCCCAATTCTACTGTCCTTGTGAAATTTAAACAGCAGCTTTGTTAAGAATAGCATATGTTTTTCCATCAACAGACAGAGTTTCGGTTCTACTGGCTCCACTCAAAGGTCCAGGAGACAGACGGCCTAGCCGACATTGCCAAAAGGAACCCTGTAAGTGCAACGTTGTGTTAAAAGAATTCTATATAAACTTAGTCTGGGGGGGGGGCAAACATTTTTTTAATGAAGCTAAGGACAGAAGATGTTCGTCCAAGTTTTTGCTTGACATGTTGAAGCTGTACTTTGGTAAAAATGGGAAGTAGCCTAATATAATCATGATAATCAATTAACTGTGACCAGTGTGTTTACTGTCTGACAAAATATTTACAGGTGTTTTCTCCATAGTTCAGGTTTGTGAGTCTTCAAAGTACTGCCTGCTCAACAGAAGCCATACAGCAAGCACTTGCAGCTGAGTACAACTTTAATGTAAGGTCATCTGGGTACTACTGCAAATGCTGTTTTACCTCCTGAATTCCAAGCAGTAGAACAATCTCTTGTCTCTTGTTCTACCGCTTGGTAATTGTTCTACCATATTGGCGAAAGCATCAATTCTTCTAATAATGCACATTGCTTGTCTGGATTTCCCACTTCCATCTCCCAGCTTATAGCTCCCACCAGAACTTCAAGTTTGACTGGTCGAGAGCTGGTCAGATCCCCCCCTGTTGAGGTTAGAGGTGCATTCTGAGGCAGCTGTCACACGTCTGTGTCTGTTTCTGTGTCCATCCTCAGGTGGACGGACTTCTGTTCTATCACCGTCAGACCCACTACACCCCTGGCAGCACCCCTCTGGTGGGCTGGCTGCGGCCCTACATGGTGGCAGACATCCTGGGGATGGATGTCCCGGCTGGGCCGCTCACCATCAAGCCAGAGTACGCCAGCCATCAGCTGGCACAGATCCGAGAGCACAAGAAGACATCGGACCACGTCCGGCCAGTGGAACTGAACGGCCGTTATGAGCTGGAGCACCTGTCCACCCCCGACCAAGAGAAGGGAGACTGCGACGCCACCACCCAGATCCGCGGTAAACCACTGAGGGAGTCGCGCATGGAGAGCTGAGAGAAACGAGTGGGTTAGCTTGCCGCTGACTCAATGTTGTTAGGCAATAATATTGTGACAGTTGCCTTCTTGCCTTGCCAGAAAGACTTACGCTGCCGTCTGATATTTGGACGGTTGCATCTTGTGAGGCCTTTTATATATAGGGAGTTCAAAGAATGGGCCCTGTTGGCCACCATGATTGATTTGAAGCCCTGTGAGTGGTGCTCGGTGTCTGCGTCTTCGTTATACTGGTGTGGTTATCATAATGCTGTGGCATGTAAGATAAGGACCTGTTACAGATCAACTTGTGGTTAGCAATTTTTTTTTCCATCTCATAATGGGACTGCATGTCAGTCAATAACTAAAAAAGTAACTCTGGGTTAAAAAGAATATTTGAAGGTGTCGAGAAGTTTGACTTTTCTTCACTTTAGTGATAATCCTAAAAAACAAAGATAACCCCAGTTGATGACACAATGATGATCTCATTGTACCCAGTTGTGAAAAGTTCATTACACATCTGTCCCATTTATCAAGTGCCGCTTTGACAGATGCAACCTTTCAATCTTTAGTCACCTTCTGAGAGAATGAAGAAGTGGATAGAATTCTATTTCTAATGATTATCAGTGACAATAACAAATGTATGAAATATATATTCTATGAATTGCTTTTTAAGATTATAAATCATACATTTCCCTTTTGAGATGAACTGGTTAGAAGTTTTTGGAGACTTTCAGTAATTACGCTAAGCTACCAAAATTCAAGACAACCAGAGACATTAAATTATTATCCATAGTTTGCCTGACTCAAGAAGTAGTGATTCCGAAAATCACTAAATATTCCTTTTAATGTGTCTTGTCAATGTCTTGGACCTAGATTACACCTAAATTAAATAAAAACACAATGATGTTTCTCTTTTTGGAGACCACTGGGTCTGAGAGGCTGGCCAAAACCTTGTTGAACTAAGCGCTGTTCTGCCCACGTTGCCTGGCTTTGTAAATGGCTACCCTTGTCACTGCACTTTCAAAGGTTCAATGACTAAGTATTTTAGATCTGTCTTTTAAATTTACAGTATATTTTGTGGCCCGATGTGTAAAAACAAAATGCATAAGATAAAAAGCGGATTCATCTGGTTATTTTAAAGTGTATGTTTTCTGATGTTTATTAAAAAGTTTGTACTGACATTTGTCTTCACAGATTTATTTGAGGTAAGGCTTATTCGCCATGGATAAATAAGTACAGTATCAGAAATCAATATATAAGTTATGTTATTTAGATTTGAGTTTGACAGCAAATGCTTAAAAAGCTATAGAGATGAATGCACAACCTTTTTGTGTTGTGAAAAAGTGATTTATTTTAACAGGTTCTCATTTGCAATGACAACCTGGAAAAAAGGACAAGGGCAACATTATTAGCATCTTCTCTGACACTTGAGTATGCGTGCTGACATTTGAATAACTACAGGGGACAGTTTGACTTGTGGAAAGAGCCTGTCAACAGGAAGGAGGTGCGTGCCTACCTGTGGTGGGAACGGGATCTCATCAAGCCTATTGACAGTATGTAATCTGTATCTCCTGAATACCGGCCAAAAAGCTCATTTGAACTTCTGCCAATTGACTATCTAGCTAGATATTATTTTAAACTGCATTGTGATTTGGAATAATGGCACCAGCTAACGGAAGTACCATGGTCAGTTTAGGCTGCCTGCTTTGTTTTGTTTGTCAAATATTATATTCCAAGGAGGTGTCCCTCAGGTAGTTGGGTTTGTGTCAGAATGAAAAGACTGGGTGATAGAGCCTTGAAGGCTGCTTTACCCATGATGAGAAGTTAAAAATGACTATTGGCATTTTGGTATGGTCCATAGAGATGGGCCTTTGCTTTGAATTCTGATGGACAAACCTTAATATACAGGCTAGGATCCCAATGACTACCAGGAAAGTGCCTTTGCTTGCAATTATATATTTGAAACAGACCTTAAGTGATCAGTCAAACCCTTTCTAGAATGTATTGTTGATTTTTCAGTTACCCTGCTTTTAGCATTTCCCCATTTTGTGTTTAGCCTTGGTTCCATGAAGAATGCTAAAATCAGTGCTGAAATTCAAATCACAGTTAATCAGGTGTATTAGAAATTAAGTTCAGGTATTTTCCTAAATGTTTCTTTAGTGGTTTTGTTATTCTAGCTTGTCTCACATTTTCTAACGTGTGGTCAAAAAGCAAGTGTTTTCAGTTATTTGGAAGGTCAAACGCTGAAGAGTGAATTCCACTCCTGTGGTCAATGTATTTTAATACAACCGAATGTCAAACATTCTCTGAAGAGGATAGAACACTGTTGCGCCTTCTAACTGTTTTTTGTTTGTTTCTCAGTTTTGTCATTGTGAAAATGACTGAAGAGAGCTGAGAGGCGTGCGGTTAGTGAGTGGTGTTAATTAGTCATCTACGATACAGCTTTCCAGGAACAATGTGTACCTGTCAACCCATAACCACACTGATCAAAACTTTCTGACGCCTGGTTTCTGTTATTCACACGTGCTCGTTTCAGTTGACTGACAAACACCCACACATGTACAACCCCCCCCACCACCACTCGCGCACACTGATAGAAACTATTCAGGGTCAGAATTTGCCGGGGCTCTTAGCAAAACACTTCCAAGAAAAGGACTGTTTGCCTCCTCCACAAAATTAACATTTCAAACTGTCCTAGTTTGGCACAATTTGTGCATAAACATGTAAGAATGCTATATTACTAGAGGAAGTAAATTGTAAAGTTATAAAGCATCAGAGACTGGTTTATAGCTGAGGCAGTGGTTACTACTGATATTTTTAATGAAATCCAGTAGACATTTTTACATTACAGCTTTAAATGAAGTAGGAATAATATGGTAACCAGTGTAGTTATCTATTGTGAGAAGGCAAACTATAAGACTAGCAATTTCATTACCACGTTCCTCTGCGGTATAGTGCTATTATATAATACACTATATTTTGTTTGTAAATGGTACAAAGGCTTTTGCTTGACAAAATTATAAACAAACTGGCTTTGTTTTATGTTACAGGCAAAATGAAGTAGAAAAAAACTTCTTAATTGAGTTAAAGTGCACCTTCTTCAACTCTAGACCTCAAAACCAGTTTCACTCAATTGTTTCAATGTAACCCTCTAATCAGGGACTTTTTGAGACCTACCACACCAAGTAGGTCAACTTTGTCTCAGGTGAAATTTGTAAAATGTGCGTCTCTTTGACACCCATTTAAAATATATGTACATGACCGTTCAAAAGTCTGGGGTCACTTAGAAATGTCCTTGTTTTTGAAAGAAAAGCAACAACATTGAATTGATCAAAAATCGCTGTGTAATACTCCCATCACAAACTGGCTCTTAACAGATTAGAAAGAGGAGTGGGAGGCCCAGTGCACAACTGAGCAATAGTACATATACATTGGAGTGTCCAGTTTAAGAAACAGGCACCTCACAAGTCCTCAACTGGCAGCTTCATTAAATACACTGCTCAAAAAAAATGAAGGGAACACTTAAATCACACATCGGGTCTCGATTTGTCCCCTGAGACCAGTCTGAGTGGGTGCACTTAATGATTAGGTAGAACAGAACCAGCAGGCTCTGGATCTCGTTGGTTATGAGTTGAATACCCCTGCTTTAGAACATTTAGAACATTAAAAATAAGTGTTTTGGTAGTACCAGCTGAATATTGCCATCCAGAGTATCCCTGAAGGACCCCCTCATGGCCAGTTTATCAGGTTCGGAAACACTCTAGAACAATTAAGCACATGTGCAAGAGAGGTTAAAGTTGTTTTCTCCTGCTCAGAATGTCTTTCCAGATTAAAAGTCCCACTCCCAGATCAGCTGCACACCTGAAATTCTAATCGGATTAGCGGTGAGGTCATCTATAGGGTCAGATCTCTTTTAGAAGAGATCAGAAAACTTTTGTAAAACCGGGTTTTTGGAGTAGTTGGCCATTTCATTCGGGTGATCATGTGACCGGGTGCAATTTTAAAATACCTACACCGTTGTATCACCTGTCAAGCGCCAGCAGCTCGTGAGCCGAGGAACGTCCTATGAATCATGGCTATGTAGCTCAACTCAACAGGAATGAAACGACTAGAACGATGAGAACCAATTCAATTTCATTACTTCCTTACAAAGACTGCTTCATCATTCCCTTAATTTACGACTGATCAAGTATTTAATTAATCAAAATCCGTTAATTGAAATGGTCCACTTTGCACATTAGCTAGGATTATTCTAACCAGCCAAAATGTTTGATTGCCTAGCTACAATAAGTTCCGTGCTCACAGTTCTAATGCTGAAAAGTGTAGTTTTATTTTAGGCTACCCAAGAACAGTCGGAGTTCATTTGATCATAGATATACAGCTGCATAAATATTGCAGTGCGGGTTTGATTGATTTGAGGCCTTATGATAAGATGCATTTCAAATTGAACGCACAGTTGTGCCTATACAACTATTTAATGAATCGGACTGGGTAAAATGTGTTAAATGATAGCAATGCAAATCACTACGTCATAACGGTTAATAATAAAAGTTAAATTACACTGCCCATTTACACCAATTTGCGGAAAACGTGACAGTAAGACATGTTTCAACAAAGTCTCGATGAAGATCAGGGATTTCAGGTAGCCAAGTTCGTTGTACGGATGAAGTCTGAACTGGAATGTAAAGTAAGGCTAGCTAATTTTGAAAATAATAGGCATGCTCCGACCCATGTTCTCTTTAGCCTCGGGTATCGACCTACAACGTTATTGTGTGTGTAGTTGTAGTTTGAAGGCGACTGACTGATTTGTATTAAACTGCTGCAAATTGTTAGCATTATCAACTGGTTCATCTTAATTGTCAAACTGCATGTTTAGAATTCACATCAAGGTGTGTGTGAAACAAAATGGTGATTTTCCTGTGTGCCATTTTTATGAATGAAGGGGTTCGTGTAAGTTTAACTGTCATTCTTCATGGTGGCCACCAGAGGGTTGCATTGCTATCTAATAGTCCGTGCCTCCCCGGGCGACGTAAGCTACGTAGTGTAGAGATAAAAGATAGCAAACCGGGGCATTCAGGAATGCCTCTTTGGGCTACTCCTGATTCTCAGCAAAGGTGGACAAATGGGTGAAGGTATAGCAACAGTGAACGATCAAAGGAAAACGAAAAGCTGCTGAAGACAAACGTCTTCTGTACTCGAGCAGATTTGACGAACATCACCAGCGGTATTCTCTCATGCATCCTGCCTTTTGATGGAAGAATCCAGATAACTTCTCATTCGACTCAACTAAAACAGGCCAATCTGACGGAAAAAAAGAACATGCTGTGAAGCTTTGCATTTCTGTGAGGAACATTTCAGCTTGGTAGCCTATATGCCTTTAACCTAGTCAAAACCGGGCGAGGTACTGCCTCAATAGGCACGAGGAAATAAGTGTCGTCGTTTACCTTTACTGAAGGAAAGGCATATGCAACGCAAAAAAGCGAACAAGTTTAAGGATTAGGAGGTGTCAAAATCTCAAGAACGAGCGTGAAGAATGGCAGCCACTTTGTCGGCGGAGGAAGAACAGGTAATTTTGAAAACAATTTAACTATTGTTGATAATACCGTACTAGGATATCATGATATTGAGTGTCAAATTGTTGGATTAGTACCTACACTTAAGCTCTCCAATGGTTACATTGTTGCGAAATCATTGCCATCATCATACGAACAGAAACATTGTACGCTTAGCTATACATTCCTGGCACAGGCCTTTTTCAACATAGTAGCAAAGCGTCGTTGACGTTGATGATTCTAACGTGAAACTGAACTATTATTAATGAATAATGTAAGGTTATTCTTTATGGTGCATTAGCTAGTGGAAAAACGCCACACATCAGTACTATCTTGATTTAATCATTTCCGCGAATGTAGACGTTCTGTCTTTCAAATTATACAGAATTAGAAGTGATTGGGGACAGCAGTCTGTAAAGCAGTTGTTGCTTTCGTATAGTTCCACTTAGCCCACACATCCATAACCACACAAACATTTATGGCTATAGCCTATACATAGACGGTAAACATCCTCTTACAGCGGCTGCCTCTGCTCTGTCTTTGAGACCAGGGTGTACAAAACGTATTATATAACAATACTCTGTTTATTGCTGGAGTGCGTATTGTCCACGTGATAGTAATGTATCCACATCAAAAAATAAGCGGGTGGGCTTACTGTAGTTCAATACATGCTATCCCAACTCAGGAAACTGTATAAACATCAACCGGATAGTAAATTTGGTTCCAAACACAACAAACTCAGTACCAAGAACTGTGTATATTTATGAGAAGGAGGGGGCTAAAGTCTACAGAGTTCATTCCCTGAATCTGACCAGCGAATGACAATAACAACAGCCTTTAGTCCAGCAATAACTGGCACGATTTAGCTGCCTCTTCCAGTCATTTGACACAGCTCCTCTGTTTCAAAATCGTAAAATCGAAATGCTCTAGAAAAAGTACCTCTTAAAGTTTTTTCCTAGTGGGAGAGATGAATGGATGAAGATATTGAACAATAAAGCTGATGTCTGTCGGTTTCCCTGGTTGATTGCCCTAAGTTCCAGCCTGTAGATAATGATGCCTTCTACAGGTCCAAATCCCCTTTCCCCATCCTATGGCTCTGGCTCATCTGTCCAGGAGGCACTGAGTCTTATCTGGGCATTTCATTTCCTCTACGGGCCCAGCCATGGCGGAGGCCTGCTGGCTGGGTTATTAGATCCTCAGACTGACTGTGTCCGGTTGTAGCAGGGGGCCTCTTGGGGACACTGTTAGTTTGGTGGAACTTACAGGCAGCTGTTAAAAGCATTTCCACTGAACTGTAGTGATGCTCCCTCTAGTGTGTGTGTGTGTGTGTGTGTGTGTGTGTGTGTGTGTGTGTGTGTGTGTGTGTGTGTGTGTGTGTGTTTAAGGGTCCGGGGGAAGGGAGGCAGTCACTCTGCTCCCAGGAAGCGTCACCGGAAGAAAGAGAGAGTGGGGGATAGAAAGAATGACGCATAAGACTTCCTGTTTAATATCGACTTGTGGCCAAATGGGACTGACTGGACTGAACAGGATAGGATAGCACTCTCTGCGTGTAACTAATGTTGAGCAAATTGGCTGAATGATAATTATGATCGCGTTACATATGAACTGCTCTTAATATTGTTAACCTTATGGATGTCAAATGTTCAGCAAAAAAATAAAGCTGGACTTGTTCCATTAGGATCCTGGCCTAGATCCTTGTAACAGGATTCCCAGGTGAACAAAAGACCAAAATACACAGATACAGGTATCAAAAAATGCAGTTAAATGTTTTGCTGTAATGTTTTATAACAATGTAACATAACAATATAACAATGTAGAATAAATATGCAAATGTTTTAACATTATTTTTAAACATTTCCCACTACATTAAAGACTAGAACCTCGTAGCCCACATTTAGTAGCCAATACCTGAACTATTGTTCCAGCTATGTCTACGCTTTCATGTTTGTAAGCAATCCTTGTTTTACTTTTACTTTAATTAATAGTTTAGTCATTTGGAGTGATGTTTTCTGGATGATGTTTCAGCAAAAGTTACTCCAAATGTTCTGTTTTTAAGGCCTGTTTTTTAAGAGTTCCTATCGATGGAATTACCATCACAGGCCACATACTGTAGCTTTGAAATTGAACTTTTTAGAGGAGTCACTAATATACAGTGAGATGGGGTGGAGAATAAGCACACAATTTTAAGTTGTTTAGAACAGTAAAAAATATGTATAATTTTGTGTTTTACCTTCTCAAGTGGTGACTAGTTTTTAGGGAATAATCTGAGTGGAAAACCATTTTCATTAGAATAGGTTTAGAAAGCTCTCTGCAAGAGAACTTAATGTTTACCCACGATAGTTAATCTTTTGATCTGATGGAAATGTTGAATGGCTGTGTAATTAGCTAGCTTAGGGGCTTTTCTCTCCCTGTCTTTCTCTCGCCCCTCCCTCTCCCCAACTTAAACTAACTTAATGCCGATTGGTCAAACAGTTCCAGAAGATTAGCATTTCAAAAATATTGGACATTATCTTTTTATTGTTTAATTATGGGGAAGGTTCTAATTTCTCTCAATAGCACATTTCTGAAACCCCAATGGTTCTTGCAGCTTTATCTATTTTTCCTCCCTTCTTGAAGCATTCAGTCTAGGGCTGATACCTACTTGCAATGATTTTGCTGACGTCATTAATTTTGACAAGAAAGCTATACTGGAGAAATCTGTATATCCAGTGCCCTCCACAACTATTGGGGAAAGTATTTTTAAAATTGCAACTGCTGCTGTATTGTATTGGAAATAGCATTTTAGTATACTTGAAATATACATTGAATTTATTTACAATGTATAGTACAGTTGAAGCATTAAGAGAATCTGTACTACATGCTATATACAATCATGTATTATAAGTATACTAAAGTATGAAACAAGGGGTTCCAGTTTACCATACTGAAGAATACTTATTACTATTTAAATACTATGCAAATACAATTTAGTAAAGTAAAATATAAGTTGTTTGAAATAATACACTAAGTATACTGCCTTTTTGGCATGGGTAGCTACAGCTAACAGATCTATTGTAGAGAACATTTGATTTTTGTGGGATTGATTTAGCAATAATAAGTTTACATTTTAGTGAATGCCTTGTGCTTTGCATGCTAGATTTCAGTGTGGCCAAAAGGACTAGTAATGGAAAGTTTCAGTCATGACTATACATACAAGCCTGTCAGTAGGAGGCTTCTGCTGACGTGTTTCAGACTTGTGAACGTCTGATGTAAACAAGGTCCATTAATAACTGCTAGGCTTATAAAAATAGTATATTTATTAACACATTTAAAACAATGTCTAGTTGCAGCTTCAGTGGGATTAAAGTGTTTTGTCTGACAACCGTGAGGGCAACATGCATATAGGCTTAGTTTGGAACTGCATAGCATTTCTAATTGAATATCTGTCTCTAAATCATTTGGGGACAGATGTCTGTGTCAGTATGTAGTGGGAGGCAACTTGATCCATGGTATAGTTTTATATTGTCCACTATGACGTAAATAAACTGATCATATAGTGTCTTTAACATATGCTGAACTGAGCGTAACTGCTGAACTGAAGAACGATTTGACTTAAACTTTGTAAAGGGAAACTTATCTCTTCTTTGCTTGCACGATTTGCTCAATTATTCTGCTTCTTTTGCCTCTTCCTCATTGAGCTGGGCAGTAGCTGCCCACCTCAGACCAGTTTCACACTCCAACAGGATACAGATGTTGTCACAGTTATAAATGTAACATGAAAGGCCAAGAAAAAGGGATGCAACAGGTTTGAATACTGCTTTATCCATAAATGATTCCCAACCAAATTAACTGAGTAAAAATGTATGAAGGGACATGTGGACTTGAACCAGGATTTGTGTCAAGTTTACACAATAGCGTCTTTGATCTTATGGTGGGATTCTTGAGACAAGTGTGAAATAAGCCACATTAAGCATTGTACAACTTCACATACTAAACTTTACGTTGGACTGTACAGAAAAAGCAAGAGAGAGTGCATCTATGAAACATGTACAATTAAAGCAGCGTTTACTGTGCTTGAAGAACAAACACGTGCAGGAGGGTCAACATGTGCAGAACATTGGGGAAGCGCCAGATCTTTTGGGAAGCTCTAGATCTGATGTACATATCTCTGCCAAAATAAAAAAAAACTGTTTGAGAAGGGTAAGAGTAGAAAATTAAACCATAAGCAATGTTTTTGGGCTCTGTTCAGTCTGTCCAACCCCTCTGGTCTCTGGTCAGTCTGTCCAGCCCCTCTGACACTCTCAAGACTATGAATAGTGGTTCAGGGTCAAGTTCCACCAGGAGCTCCAGCACTTTCAGGAGGATGTTAGAGATTCCAGACCAGAAGTTATATCAGTCCAGTAGCCAGTTTATCAGGTACAGCCATTTGGTATTGTACCTCTGCCTCCAGAACAGCCATACTTTGTCAGGGCATGGATTCTACAAGCTGTCGGCAACATTCCAAAGTGATGTTGGAACTAGCTGACACGATGGCATCATTCAGTTGCTGCAGATTGTATGGGGGTTTGTCAGTTGGGTTAAGTTCTGGACTGCACAGGACACTAAACTGAACTCACTGTCATATTCCTAGAACGATTCTGAGACAGTACATGCTTTGTGACATGGCGTGTTGTCCTGCTGGAAGTATCCATGTGACAAAGAGTAAACTGTAGCTATGAATATATGTATGAGATTAGCAACAATGTTCAAAAGGGCTTTAGTGTCCAACCATTGCATTGCTCTGTTGGTATAAAGGGACCTATCGTGTGCCAGTGAAACACCCCAGACTATTATCCCAACCGAATACAAAAGCTGGTGCTATGAAATCAATTAAGAGGAAACATGGATGATTTGATTTTTACTATTAGGTGACTTCTCACGGTGTATAGTCAATGCATCAGTGAAGGGGTGTCAATCTCCATTTCGCTAGTCTTACCATTGAGATGATAATGTTTGCAGCCCAAATATGAAATATAATGCTTCTGTTTCTTGCACAGGGGTTTTTAAATTAAGTTTTATTAATTTCATGAAATCAACTCCGAATACATTTCAAGGGGGGGTTAGACCCAAAATCAAAGTTCACATTTTCCTCGAAATATTTCAATGTAGTGTATGATGGCATGATAACGATCAAGCTAGCTGACGCTGATCTTCTATGACAGAGATTCCCATAAAGCAACACACCCTACCTGTCCTCCAGGTTTAATGGCATTTCAATTCACTTTAGGAATTAAGACGTACAGGAGCATTATATCGTACATCAGAAAATGATGTCATCGGCAAGAAGGACAGAAATGGTCACCATCATCATCGCAAGTGCAGGACCTCAACAATCCTGTGCTAGTTGACGAAGACAATGAGTGGGGTGTGATACTTTGCCAAGTGGCAACCAAATGCCAAAGAAAACCCAGAAGACACCCAATTGTTAACGTTAGGCAGTGGGCCTCTAAAGGAGTATGGTTCAGGGTGGAGCAGAGAAATTTGGTAACATTGTACTTGAACCATTTTTTGAAGTAAAATGGGTAGTGGGGGTCTGTGTTGTTTTTGGTTTTTAAAGAAAAGCCGTACAAAATCTTGGTTCTGGAAGGAGATGATGGGTTTACCTCCACACCCTCTGTCTGCACACTGCCACTAAGTCTCTGAGAAAATGGGAGTTGGCTATGTTCAGGGATTACTTGATCCTCAATGCTTAACTTGGGCAGGAGCTGTAAGTCTCCTGGGACCTATCATTTTTTGCTGAAATGAGTAGGCTGCTGGCTCCTCTCAATCACAAGTACCTAGCCTATAACATGGCAGATTCCTAAACAGTGGCAACAAAAGCTGAATGGAATTTAAGTGGACTCTGCAATGGCAAGCACTAATAATGCATCAAATTACTGGAAAAAAGGCTAGCATTTTGTTTGTAAAAACATAGCACTGAACAGAAAATAGTCAATCTGGGTTTAAGCATGATGAACATAAGTTAATTTGTTTTGAGGCCAATAGATAAGATAACCAACACACATCAATGAACAGATTAGTCTGAGAGCTGGAATCAAGGCTAGTACCTACGTTTTGGGGTCAATTGTTGTTGTTTGGGCCATACACATTCAATTGCCTGACCAATATGTAATTAATTTTGCCTAATGCAATTAAATAGTGACCGTCTCTATAAAGAACATACTTCATGTATCAGAAACGCAGTACCTCTTGGTTTGGCAGAGACAATTCTGTGGTTCAAACTTGTATTTTAGAGGAACATTTAAGTACATTAGATATTTCAGTATTTAATTTTCAGTAAATAGATGCACATTTGTAAAAACGTGTTTTTGCTTTATCCTTATAGGTTATTGTGAGTAGATTCATAGCACAAGAAAATATATTTAATAAATTATTAATCAAGCCTATAACACAAAATGTAAGTGAAGGGGTAAAAATAATTTCCGAATGCACTGTATCTTGCATAACATGCAGTTCAATAAAGTGATACGGCTGCACTTCAGATGTTCAGCCATTACATGCATGACTCCCCCATACTGTTCCCCACCTCACACAAAAAATACATTTTGTCCCGGGAATACCAAACAACCAACCAGGCAAGCCTAGTTCAGCCGGCCCGCAATAGAAAGGGTTGCCATCTCGAGATTCGAAGCCGGGTCGCCCACGTGAAAGGCTGCGTCGTTAACTACTACACCACAGAGCTGTACATTTGCCAGCTGTCAGTATAGCTTCTTGTCGCTATCCTCTTTTGCCACTGGCCGTTTTAAGAGTTAATTGGCCGTTCGTGAATGACATTGATACAGTTAAACTGACTAACGTTTCTTACTAAGTTTACCTCCACCACAAATAGCGGCTTTGTATTGTGTTTGCCACTGGCCGTTTTAACAACAGCGTATTAGCCAGTAATAAGCTTTACCGGTATCTACTAACTTACAGGAATAGTCATAAGAATTGAGCAATTGCTAGGGAGTCTGCCAAAGCTATTTCATTTCATGGCATAAGAACGTATTTTTTCTTTCATGGCAAAACAACATACTTTTTTCTTTCGTTCGTGAATTACATTTATACAATAACTATCAATAAAGGCGACGATAAACTTTTTCATCAAGTGAAAAGACGAGAGATTTGCGGAATCTACCAGAAATAATTAATAAATGTCGATGCTCTCAATAGATTCGAACTTCGATCTTCCACATGAGATACTGTCTTTAACCACTACGCCACGGCATTACAAGTTTCAGCAGTTGCTAGACTCCATTGAGGATTGTGTTAAACTGACTAACGTTTCTTATTAAGTTTACCTCCGTCATAGCCTCTATGAACTGTATTGCTTTTGCCACTGGCCGTTTCAACAGCTTATTAGCCAGTAATAGGCTTACTAGTATCTACTAACTTCCTAGGAATAATCTTAAGAATTGAGCAATTGCTAGCGGGACTGAAGATGAACTTTTCCATGCCAGAAACAATCGCAATATAACCGTAAACTGTTTTATTTCAGTCTTACCTATGTAGATACTAAAGGTTTTAGCTAGCGAAGTTTTTGTCTATACGGAATAATTCATAAAGCGACCTTAGCTTCGCCTGCGAGGAGATACAAACTCGGGACCGCTTCTCCGCTTTTCTAACCACTACGCTATTTAACAAAGGGTGCTCACTCACTCACATAAGCTCTTCTTGGCCGGCTCCGCTTACGCGGTCCGGCAGAAAGGAGAAACAGAATGAACAAAAAAAAAAATCACACTTACTGTTTACAAACTTCTGAGGACAGCTCCAGTAAACTAAGTGAATCATTGAGTATTGGCACAACTCCCCAAAACTTACTTTCATTACAATTATAAGTTCTGTACCAAAACGACTACTATTAAACATAGACCAGTCTGGATGGAAGACCCACTGGAAGATGAAACAACAACTATCTTGGGCAGTTGAAAGAAGTAGAAGTATTAACATTGTTATTAACAATATTCTTATTAACCATAATAATATATTAAAATGATAATAGTAGTGTATCTAAAAGACAACTGATTAAGAAAGAAGCACCTTGTCTCCCAAGAAGTTGACCTGTTCACCAGCATAAATGAAATCACAGATGGTACATTATTTTTGCATCAGGCTGCTATCACATCTGTTCAGTAGGAAGCTGCTTGGTTTGTCTTTCCTCAAAGTAATATTATTTTTTTTACGTAGAGGAGACTTTTCCATTAAGAATGTAAACCAGTGTTTTATCCAACAGATTAAAACATTTCTCTTTCCATCATTTTGGTACATGTTCTATAGCCATTGTAGTAGACAGGAATTCTGAGAAGTGGAAGGGGTTTACCAGTCTTTCCACTGATGTAAATCAGTGTTGTGGAGCTATCTTTAGGACCATTATCAATACGAAATAACCAAAATAGAAGAATAAATCCGTAAATTATTTTAATATTCTTTGATGAACAGCTATTTTAGTCATGCCATTTTTTCATCTAGCTAAGGTGTTTTGTGCACAAGTGATTAGTATTTATTAAGTTTGACTATCACACAGCCAGTATCTACATGGATGCTTCTAATTAGTACAACACAGTTAAATATCTCCCACTAAAACTAGCTAGCTACTGGTGTTTAGTTAGTAGCAACATTAGTAGCTAATTACTGCTGGATTACAACTTGCATGACTAACATTCAATTGTGCAGTAAACAAACAGAACTTTATGTTACAGAGTTGTTGGTTTGTAGATTGGTTAAGTATTCTAGCTAACTAGTACTGAGTAGTAAGGTTAGTCGGCTTGCTAGGTTTAATAGTTACTGGCATGTATTTGTGCACAGTTTGGACTTAGCTTGCTAGCTAGATATGCTTTTTGGAAGCACGATTGATTGATTGTACAAGTCTGAAATACTGGAACCAGAGTGCCTTGCAAAACAATTACAGTGGATATAAAAATCTACACACCCCTGTTAAAATGCCAGGTTCTTGTGATGTAAAAGAATGAGACAAAGATAAATCATGTCAGAACTTTTTCCACCTTTAATTTGACCTATAACTTGAACAATTCAATTGAAAAACAAACTGAAATCTTCGAGGGGGAAAAATGAAAAATAATAAACTCACAATAACCTGGTTGCATAAGTGTGCACACCCTTAAACTAATACTTTGTTGAAGCACTTTTTGATTTTATTACAGCACTCAGTCATTTTGGGTAGGAGTCTATTAGCATGGCACACCTTGACGTGGCAATATTTGCCCACTCTTCTTTGCAAAAGCGCTCCAAATCTGTCAGATTGCGAGGACATCTCCTGTGCACAGCCCTCTTCAGATCACCCCACAGATGTTCAATTGGATTCAGGTCTGGGCTCTGGCTGGGCCATTCCAAAACGTTAATCTTCTTCTGG